>JAJIBD010006911.1:0-64494 GCA_021461705.1 Cryptotis parvus | reverse complement strand
AGCTGCATGCAAGGCAGACATCCTACCCACTGTACCATCACTCCACTTCCCTAGAAATCAAAATTCATTTGGTTTACTTTAGTCATTCTTTTTTACTTTAAGTGGAAACTTGAATTTCTACTTTTCTCAACTAAACAATTAAAACGTTACATTCCCTTCAGAGTGCTGGAATTAGCTGTCTCTACAGTGTTAATCACAAATTTGTTCTGTTTTGATGTTCGTGGCTTACTCCTGGCTCTGTGCTCAGGAATCTCTTCTGGTGGTGTGGTAGTATGCAGGCAGCTGCATGTGGTGTAAGGGATCAAACCATAATTGGTAGATGCAAAGAAAGCTACCTTAAGCTTGATACACTGTCTCTTCATCCCATTTCTCCACAGTTTGATATTTTGTGGAGCATTCAGTATCAGTGGTAGAAAATTTTAAAAACTTTTCCTTTTACTTTCTTTTTTTCCTTGGGTTATTTAGATTTATAGTACTTAAGACCCCAATAACTGGATATTTTTCTAGAGATTTTAATGTTCCTGATTACTGTTCTAATTTAATTCCAATGTAGTCAAAGAACATGTTATATGTTTTCATTTGAAATTATTTAATCTTAATAAAACTACCTATCTTTGTTGGTAATGTTTATATGTATTTTAAAAATTTTCATTCTGCAAACGTTAAGCGATAGTGTTCTATAAACCAGTACATTTCAGTCACTGACCTACAGACCACTGTTCCACAGTGATTTATTGTTAGTTCTCAAAAAGTTATGCCACTTAACTGACAGACAGGTGTCGGGGAAGCGCCGGGGTCCCGACAGTGTCAGGACAGAGGTTGTCTTCTACCTCCGAGGACGCCGGGAGAAAGATGAAAACTCACGAGTCTGGTGCAGTTCCAAAAATGGCTTTTAATAGTACAAAGCTCTTCCACAGCAATCCAATATAATGAACAAATCCTCTAGCTCTGGTCCGAACTTAGACCATACAAAAGAGCCTAAGTCTCCCACCAAAGAGAGAGGGATCTCACCCGAGCTGAGTCCTACCCACAAGAAGGAGCAAAGGCCAAAGAGCAAAAGGCCAAAAGCCAAAAGCCAAAAGCCGCAGGGAGCCAAAAGCTGAAGGCTGAGGAACCAAAAAGGCAAAGGGTGAAGGGGCCCCAAGTCAGCCCCTTATATACACCAAAGTAATAAGGTAGGTTGTCATGCCAACAAAGAACCCTAAACAGAGTGTAGTGCCACACCCTATTGCAGGTATAAACAAAGGTTACACCAAGGACTAATCCTGAGATTATCTCTTATGTAAAACACTGGAGAGAGAGGGGGCTGATATAAAGTAATACATCTTAACTTCATGAGCTTCATGTAATCTAGATGGTACCCACAAGGTCCTTATTATCTGCACCAGGGTGATTCTGAGTATCTTGTTCTCATGTACTGAAAGGGTCATACTCGCCTGCTTAGAGCAAACTAGTATGATCCTTCCTATAGTCTACCTTTAGTCTCAGCGTAGCCAGGGTGGTAGTCTCCTGGTAAATTCTAACTGTCCCACGCTGGGTGCAGTGGGTATAAAGAGGAGCTGTGCCCAATCTAGAAAACATAGAAGCCTTAGTAGATGTATAAGTCAGAAGTTATTCAATCAAGGTGACTTCTGTAACAGCCACACCCTCTAGAAGTGTTTACATAGAAGAGAGATCTCATTAGAATGAACATTGGCTTAAATAAGATTAAGCTGGGAGTGAGCAAAACAACAAAACTCCCAGATTAGCTAAACATGTCCTCCAACAACTCTCCTTTTTTGTTTACAAAAATATAAAAAATACAAGTATTCTAAATAATGCATACAGAGGAGTGATACAGAAAAAGGAACAATTCCAATTACAAGGTAATATCATATGTTGTCCCAATGTCCGAATTAATTTTGAACCGAGTAAAGTTCATAGTAAAATGTCTCTGGCTGTTTGTTCATAAGAGACTACAGCCTGTATTGTCCTAAATTAGTGAGAGTCAATTTCCCATGAAGTCACATCTCTGGAACAAGGTCTGAAGAACTAAAGAACTGATTCTGGAACAGCAGCATTGGTGAAGACAGGAATGAGTCTCGGAGAGCAATCATCAGGGACATGTATTATTAGGAACACTGGATCAGGTTTCAGGAGCACTGGAACAAGTATCTCGAATTCTGGAACTGAGTCTTGAGTGCTGGAACAGGTGTCCGGAACATCGGTGTGATATCTTGAACTCTGGAACAGGAGTCTTGAGCGCTGGAGCAGGTGTCTGGAACATCGGTGTGGGCGCTCTTGCAGGGCTTCTTCAGCAAGGGAACATTGGCACCGGTAACTGTACCTGTAGCTTAGGCGAGACAAAACACTTTTCGAGGTTAATCACAAGTAGAGATTTTAAGGCTTTGTAGGGATCCAAGTCTGGGATGGAGAGAAGAACATAAAGAAGCTCCAACATGGGTGGAGCAGGGAAATAAGTATGAGAATTGATGATTTTAAAATTGATAAACCTAGTGGATCAGCAGTGGAGCTGATGAATGTAATAGAGGTTTGTAGTGGTCAGAAATTGAGAAGGTAGTAGTTGAGACATAACATAGACACAACATTAATCACAAAACATAATGGTGGCCACCACATGCACACACACATCACATATATTTGATCGATCAATATCTTACAGCTGTATATGTGACCCATTTAGGGTGATAAATGGTAATAACGAGTCAAGCGCTTCATGAATAGAAAGCCGGCAAATGATGGTGAGAAAGTGTCTTTTCCTGTGAATAGAGCATTGGGAAAAATTAGTTTTGCAAATTATTAAATTTTTTAGCGAGCACTGTTTTAGGAGTCTCGGAGTATTGAGCACTGTAGCGCAGGTTTACTGGATTCGAATATCTCATCCTGTGAACAGAATCATTAGAAAAACAATTTTTCATTGATTTAGCAAACATTTTTGTAATGAGCACTGTGCTCAGAGTCCACCCATTTTTCCACCCTTTTTTTTTTAAGAAAGAAAATATTTAGGCTGTAAGGCAAGATATTAGACATGAACCATGATCACAGACTGCAAAACAAGATCATTATTAAAAGGAACCAATCCAGGAAGTTTAAACAGCAACTTGCAATTTAAAATTTAAGACTTTATATTGAAAGAATTAGTTGTTTTCTGATTCTTGGAGAATTCTAGTCTTAACAAGTCGCAGAGGAACCCAGAGTTTCTTGGCAGGGTTATCGTCATGAATTTTTTAGTCTGTTAAGAGGAAAGTACCATCCAGAAGTGCTTGTGTTTGGAAGTTGAGAAAAATCTTACTTTTTTTTTGACATATAGACATATATAAATTTGAGAAGTTTATATTTTAGAAATAAATGTTTAAAAGAATCAAATTACCAAATCAATAATTTAAAACTTTTTATGTAAGGTTCTGGAATATGTTTTGACCAATTTTGTTCTATTACAATTTTAGGATGCCTTTTTGAAAATAATTCGAAATGAAGGCATTAAGTCCCTGTGGAGTGGCCTTCCCCCCTACCTTGTAAGTTGAAATGTAATATTTTTCTTAATAATTAAGTATTTTTTGTTTGTTTGTTTTGGGGGTCACACCTGGTCATGCTCAGTGGTTACTCCTGGATCTGTACTCAGGTGAATTGGCGCTGCTGAGTGGACCATATGGGATGCCAGGGGTGAAACCGGGTCAGCCATTTATAAGGCAAATGCTGTATCTGAGGCCCCAGTGAGTGTCGCTTTGCCATATAACCAGCATGTTTGTATAAGAGTGTGTATTTTTCTGTTATTGTTCTTTTGTCACAACTGGCAGTGCCAGGGACTGAACTGGGGATCACTACTGCTTAGGGAACTATACACTCTATCTCCCCTTCACCAGTTCATCTGTTTTTAATATTAGAATATGTTCACTTTCTGAAGCAGTGCTTTGTGAGTCTTCCAATTACCATTAGTTTAATGATTTTTTTTTTTTGGAAGGACTCACAGGATTTAGAGATTGTACTTAAAGTTTGTGGTACTTTTATGGCAAAAAAATACAAAAATAGATACAATAAGGGAAGAGGACACTATAGAAGCTGATCAGACTTCCAGGTTTTGAGAGTCCTTAGAATGTCCTTCAATTTAGTGTTTTTACGTTATTTTGGTTTGGGGACCACATCCAGCAGTGATCTGGAGACCATGCACTGCTGTGGATTGAACAACATGAACCTCTTGAATGCAAGATCTTCCTTGTGTTGGCTCAGCTCACAGGTGTTCTCTCTCTCTCTTTTCTCTCTCTCTCCCTCTCTCTCTCTCCCCCCATCCCCCTCTCTTTCTCTGTCTATAGTGCTCACTCTGTCTCCACTCTTCCCCCATAGTACCAGAGTTTTTTCTTTAAAGCACCTTCAGTTTCAGAGTCTTGGACTTCTATTGAGGACTAATGATATTAGGCACATTTTGTCTTTCTGACAAGCAGTGATTAGCAAAGTACCAGATCCACAAAAGGACAAAAAATCAAATCATTTGCACAAATCAAACTAGATTAGTGCTCCAGATACACACAAAGCTTTCTATAAGGAATATACCTGAGTAAAATTCTTTGCATTTGAACAAAGATCAAGCAGGATAATAGGTCCATCTGAAGCACAAAAGATTTATTCAACAAGGTCTTGCTAAGTTAATTGAGTCTTTTTCTTTTTAAAGACACCTCGAGATACAGTTACAAAGTTGTTCACTATTGGGTTTCAGTCACAATGTTCCAGCACCCATCCATTCACCAATGTACACTTCCTCCATCAGTGTCCCCCATTTCCCTTCTGCCAGCCTCCCCATCCTTCCCTCTCTCTGTCTCCGTCTCTCTCTCTGTCTCTGTCTCTCTTTTCTCTCTGAAAGGTTATCATGTATATCCTTTACCTCCTTTCAGCACTCAGTTATTGTTCAGAGTGATCATTTCCAACTATCACTGTCATAGTGGTCCCTGCTCTATTCTGACTCCTCCCCCACTTGGAGCAAAATTCCATACAAGGACCAGTCTACTTGACCCTCATTTCTACTGTCCTTGGGTTTAAATGAGTCTTTGGTGCACAAACATACCTTCTTATGTTCAGAATTTAAGTATTTGTTTATTCATTTGACATTTTATTATACTAAAATAATGAGATTGTGATATGTTTACTTTCCCTCTTGTAGACAATTTTAATTCTTAGCTATTATGCTAACTTAATATAATAAATTGATAAAGCTTAGTATAATAATCCTATAATACCCTCCTTTTCAGATCCCGACTCTTAACTTGAATTTATCTGCCTCATTTCTAATTTGCTTTTTTAAAAAGTGGAACAAATTAGATATCTTTGAAATATATACTTGAAACATAATCCAAGGTTATGAAGTAGAGTGGCAGATCCAAGACCAGCAGTCAGTAGTGTCAGGGAGTCGCTGGCCTCCCCAACAATATCAGGAAATAAGTTCCCTTCTACTTCTGAGACTGGCAGGGAATGGATGAAAACTCAGGAGTCCAGCCTAGTTCCAAAAGGCTTTTACTAAAACAAACTCTGCCAATATAATCCAAGAAAATGGGATTCCTCAGACCTCTAGCTCTTGGTGAGAAATCTGACCATCCACTCGGCCCAAGTCTCCCACCAAAGTGGATCCATATACTTCAAGTCAGTCCCCTTATTTAGCCAAAAATAATCCTTTCTTCAGGGAGGATAGTGTCAACAAAAGATCATTAAATCAGCTTGTATGTACATATGTAGGGTGGTTCCACACTGGGGTGGTGCCACACTTGTTTCAGGTATAAACAAATGATTATGCCAGGGACTAGTCCCTTCCTCAAGATTATCTCTCTCTTATGTCAAAACCCTGGGGAGAGAGAGAGAGGGGGGGAGAGAAGAGAGAGAGAGGATTGGTATAAAGAAATACATCTTAATGAATGCATATTCATGGGGAGACACACATCATAATTTTATGGATTTCATGCAATCTAGATGGTACTCACAAGGTCCGTCTATTTTCTGTTCTGTACCAAGGTGATTCTTAGTGTCTTATTCTCTGTTTACTGAAAGGATCATGTTCACCTGCTTGAGGGCAAACCATTATGATCCTTCTTTTGATCTAAAATGGAAGTCTCAAACAACACAGAAATAGAAAACTACAGACACATCTCCCTGATGAACACAGATACTAAGGTCTTTCAACAAAATACTAGCAAACAGAATCCAAAGACTCATCACAAAGATTATACATCATGACCAAGTAGTATTCATCCGTGGAATGCAAGAATGGTTCAACATACACAAGTCAATCAACATAATAGATCATATCAATAAGAGAAAAAAATAAAAACCTATGATCATATCTAATCCTGTTTGACACAACCATACCACTCCTGGGAATATACCCTGGGAAGCCAAAAACACATAGCAGAAACACCATCTGCACTTGTATTTTCATTACAGCACTATTCACAATAGCCTGAATCTGAAAACAACCAGAGTGTAGTTGCCGAGAACTGATGACTGGATAAGGAAACTTCGGTCCATCTACACAATGGAAACTATGCAGCTACTAGGAAAAATGAAGTTATGAAATTTGCCTATAAATGAATGGACATGGAGAGGATCAAGTTAAGTGAAATTAGCCAGAAGGAAAAAGACAAACATAGAATTATAGAATGATGCATTTATTTTTATGATATATATTAATATATTATATAATATATAATGTATATAATATGTATAATATGTATATATATAATATATAATATAATATATATCATATATATGATATATAATATATCACTTGATCACTTGACATCCCGTTATTCATCGATTTGATCGAGCGGGCACCAGTAATATTTCCATTTGACCCTGTCATGTGCCAGTGTAGCCCAATGACATCTGGTTGCTTCAGGAATACAAGGAGCCTCAAACCATTCTTTCAGGGTCTTGACGAAAAAATCTGGCCATCTTGTAGGTGGGCGGCCACATGATCTTTTGATATCCCGTGGGATCCAGTCAGTAACAGCTCTAGTCCAGCGGTCATCTCCAAATCACATTACATGTCCAGCCCATCTGATTTTCGATGCCTTGGCAAATGATACAGCGTCCCTGACTCTGGAACAGTGACGGAGGTCAGGGCTCCGGATTCCTTCTCTCACTTGAGTGAGGCGTGATATTCCAAGCATAGCTCTTTCGATTCCTCTTTGGGAGACCCGAATAGCATTCTCATCCTGCTTTTCGTAGGGCCCAGGTCTCTGAGGTGTATGTTAATGCAGGGAGAATGGTGGAGTTGAAGAGATGTGCCCGGAGCCGGAGGTTCTTTGTCTTTTAGCTATTTCTTCTATGCTTTTGAAGGCATTCCATGCTGCTCTCTTCCTCCTGTGCAGCTCAGGTTTTAGGTCGTTCATCTGTTGACTCGACCTAGATACACATAACTGCTGCATTCAGAGATGTTTGTTTAATTGAGAGTGAATGGGGCCTCTGAAACTAGTTCATTTTTCAAGAACATAGTTTTGCTGAGATTCAGCTGTAGACCTATCTTTCCACATTCTCGGTCAAAGTCAGTGAGCATTTGTGCTGCTTGACTAATGTTTGGTGTTATTAGAACTATGTCATCAGCGAAGCAGAGGTGGTGTAGTTGCCGACCATCTTATCTTCACTCCCATTCCTTCCCATTCTAATTGTCGCATGATGTTCCCGAGGGCGGCGCTGAAGAGTTCTGGTGAAATGGTATCACCCTGCTGAACCCCTCCTTTGACATTGATGATCACTTCTTTGTAGAATGGTGAGATTGTGGTGGTGAATCCGTAATACAGCTCACAAAGGATCTTGATGTATTGGGTTTGAATGCCCTATTTGGCTAGGGCTTTGATGACCGCTTCAGTCTCCACAGAATCAAAGGCTTTCTGTAAATCAATGAACATGAGACAGAGTGGCATCCTGAACTCCCTACACACTTCAGTGAGCTTGGTTACCGTGTGGATATGGTCGATTGTGCTGAATCCTTTTCGGAAGCCAGGAAAAATAACCATTCTCGCATGGTTGCCCTTCATCTAGTGTTCTGCCAATCCTGTTCAGGATGACTCGAGTGAACAGCTTGTAGATAACGGACAGCAGGCAGATGGGGCGATAGTTGCCAATGTTGTGGATGTCTCCCTTCTTGAACAGTAGAACTCTCTTGCTGATTTTCCAATGGGAGGGCACCTTGCATTCGGACAGGTAGCGCGTGAAGAGCCGAACCAGTGTATTGATGAGTACTGAAGGCAGATTCTTCACGTGTTCAGGTCTGACTTTGTCTGGGCCTGGTGCTGTTCCCTTCTTTACTGGCGAAATTGCATGTTGGATTTCAGAAGGGAGAACCTTGGGACCGACATATCCATCCTGCGGAATTTGGTATGTGGGCAGGTGGATGTGGCTATCAAAGAGATCTGAGTAGAAGTCATGGATAATCTTCTCCATTGCCTTTCTGGAAGATGTGATAGATCCATCAGGACGTTGGAAGGCAGTCATCTTGGTCTTATTGTTGGCAAAGGACAGGCGGGCGTTACGAATGCTTTTCCCGACTTCTGCTGCATCTTCCAGTATTTCTGCTCTTCTCTCTTTGAGGTCTTCCTTATATTATATTCTATAATATATATTACATATAATATAATATATATTACATATAATATAATATATATATTATGATACACAATATCTAAGGTCAGGCAAAACATGAATCAGGGCTTGTCAAATGTGGAATCTACCACAAACATGTGGGAGTCAGAGGTTAAGACAGAGAAGGGAACATTGTGCTAATAATTGTCGAAAGATAATATAACCCTAGAACTGTGCATTGAATATGGGCAAAAATATATACATGATAAACTCTAAATGTATGTATTGCAATCCACAGTGTGTAAGAGAAGGAAGAGAGAAAGAGAGAGAGAGAGAGAGAGAGAGAGAGAGAGAGAGAGAAGGGAGAGAGGAGGCACGCTAGTGTAGGGGGGGAGGGAATTGGGACATTGGTGGTGGAAAAAGGGCACTGTTGGAGGGATGGGTGCTGGAACACTGTATGACTGAACCCCAAATATGAACATCTTTATAATTGTATATATCATGGTGGTATAATAAAATATAAAAATAAAATTAAAAAATATATGTACCATAACCAAAAAAAAACCTCCCAATACACACCAAATAGAACACCTCAGTCTCACAGCAGGAGCTCCTCAAGTAGAAAAAAATATGAAACATAATTTTGAAAGTTTTAAATAAAAGTGGTGGCCTCAGATTACTATAAAAAATAAAATAAAATAAAATGGTAGTCCCAAGTAGCCAAGGTGGTGGTCTCCTGATAAATTCTAACGGTCCCATGCTAGGACCAGTGGGTATTAAGTGAATTGTGGCCAACATTGAAATCACATTAGAGATTTTAATAATATTTCAGAAGTTACTGATTCAGAATCAAAATGACTCCTATAAGTGCCACACCCTCCTTCAGTGTTTGAGCAGAGGAGAGATCTCATTAGCATGAACCCTGGTTTAAGAACATGTAAATAGCTTAAACTTTAAGTAGATTGAACAGCGAAGATCCTAAGATAGCTAGGCCTTATCATCCAACACAATAGTATATTCTAAATTCTTACCAGATTTCACCTGGAATCTTAAATCATTTCAGTGTATGTCCTTTTGACCACAAAAACAGATTTCTTGTTACATTGCTTTTTTTTGACAAGGCAGTGTTTGCAACTTTGTTACTATTCGATACTTACCTTTTCATGTTCTCATATGAAATAATGTTATTAGAATGTCTTCAAACATAGCATATATGATTCTAATTTAATTAATTAATTGAATTTATTCGCAGGTATAAATAAGTATGATTTATGGGTTATAGCTCAAAATAGCTTACGGTTACTTTTAGACATGTAAGGTTAGTGATTTTTTTTTGTTGCTGTTGTTACAGTCATTGGGAAGAGTGGGCTGGGGAATAAAACACAGAAGTAGTTAAGAAGCAGAGGACTCCCTCATTTTTCTTTCCTGTTTTTGATCTGACTGTGTGTTCCATAATTTATCTTTGCAACTGGAATGTAAACTTCTGGATGACATTTATTTTATATCTTCCTTTGACCTTCTAGGTTACTTTTTTTTCAAGATTAAAAACTTATAGACGGGTTGGTATAGTTTTCAATTTAAACCAAATGTGAGGATTTTAGCTTTTATCTAACTTAAGAATATATTTGTCTTTCACTAATTTTATACAAATATTTTTTAATTAATTCTAACAGAGTGATGGCAATTCCTGCAACAGTTATTTATTTTACCTGCTATGATCAATTAAGTGCACATCTGAGATCTAAATTAGGAGAAAATGAAAACTACATACCAATCATTGCTGGAATTGTGGCCAGGTGTAAGTAATAAATTTACTACGTTTTTATTTATGTTCACTACTCATTTAAAGAAATTGATATTCATAGTGAAATTATATAAAATATCAGAAGTCCACCCAGCAGAAGAGCTGATCACAAGACCTGTTCATCAATAAATGCTTGAGATCAGAGGTGACTACAAGAGTATGCCACCCGCACGACAGAGCCTGACAAGCTACCCGTGTCATATTTGATATGTCAAATACCAGTAACAAATACAGACCTCATTCCCATGACCTGATGAAATGGTTTGAGGCTCTTTATGTTCCTGGAGCAAGCAGATGCCCTTGGGCTCTACTAGCATCAGACAGGATATATGGAGATGTTACTGGTGCCAGCGTGAGCAAATTGATGATGAACGGGAAGACAGTGATACAGTGATAGAGAATTGGAAGGTTGTATTTGTTTTATGTTTTATACTAACTTGTTAGCACATTGAAAAAATTATTTGATATGTCTACCAACTCAATTGAATCTTAGGCATTTTAGATCTAAGATTTTAGAATGATGTCAGATTGATGTCAAATTGATGCCCAAACTATGAGTCATTTATTTTCTAGACTTACAATAGTTAATAAGAAAAGGAAATTTCTCATTCAGGACATTTTATTTTGTGCAATGAGAGGTCTTTTGGGGGCAATAATTAGAATGAGAACTCTGAAGAAATTCAGAAAGAAATTGTATAACAAACACTTCAAATTTCCCTTGAAAAAGTTGAAGACATACACAATAAGGTCTATAGACACAACAGACTCTCAAGAAATACCTCTACTTAGAGGTATTTATTTATATTGCAAAAAAATACTACCTTAATGTTATTACTGATTGGTATCATTGACTCTCATAATTCTATTTTTTGGGATCAGTAGTTATTTGGTAAAAGGTTTTGCAACTTTTCATTTCAGAATGAAAGTTTAAAATATAAAACACACAAAATATTAACTTCTGTGTGTATTTGCATTGCTTTTTTTTTTGTTTTGTTTTTATTTGTGTTAGTTGGTGCAGTAACGGTGATAAGTCCATTAGAATTAATTAGAACCAAGATGCAGTCTAAAAAGTTTTCCTACAAGGAGCTACATCAATTTGTCAGCAAGAAAGTATCTGAAGATGGTCTGATTTCCCTCTGGGGGGGCTGGACTCCTACTATTCTTAGAGATGTGCCATTCTCAGGTAAGATTGATCTCTTTAGCATCGTTAAAGTGAGGTTGCTTTGTCTTACGATGTATAACTTTAAATCAACTACTTTTTTAAAATTTTTTACTTTATTTAAACACGTGATTTACGAAGTACAAAGTTTTTCACAATACAGATGGTAGAAACATTCATTGTTCAATATCAATCCCACCACCAGTGTGCTCCCACCACCACCGAAGACCCTCATTTGCCACCCATCCCCCATCCCATGCCTGCTTCCCTAGCCACTACTAATTATATATATAATATATATATAATTGTATATATATATATATATAAAGGAGACACTGTCTCGTTTGCCAAAGCAAATTATATATATATATAATTATATATGTATATATATATATATGCTTTATATATATATATGCTTTCGATGCCAGCATACGTGTTACGTGCATTGAAAGTATAGACAGTCATTTTAGTCCTTCTTTGTTTTGGCAGTTTAGTATGGCCTTGAGATTTTATCAGGCTCTCTTTGTTCGTCCTTCTTAGTGCTGTTGTTACTAAGGACTCTTTCAGGGTTAGGAAGATAAACATTTTTATTACTGGTTTGGGCATATTGAGTACACATCAGACAACTTGCCAGGCTCTGCCGTGCGGTCTGTATACTTATATATAAATATAAATATATATATACATATATATATATTTTTTTTTTTCCTGGGACAGGGTGTCTTCAAGTCAGAAAAAGAAATACTCACCAGTGATTGCTAAGTTACCTTCCAAGGCAATTCCATATGTGTTTGCAGCTATTAGAAAAGGCAATGTTGGGGCCGGGCCGGAGCAATAGTCCAGCGGGTAGGGCATTTGCCTTGCATGTGGCCGGGCCCATGCCGGCCTGGGTTCGATCCCCGGCATCCTATATGGTCCCCCAAGCACCGCCAGGAGTAATTCCTGAGTGCAGAGCCAGGAGTAAGCCCTGAGTGTCAACAGGTGTGACCCAAAAAGCAAAAAAAAAAAAAAAAAAAAGAAAGAAAGAAAGAAAAGGCAATGTTCTTCAGTTAAGTGATAGTGAGAGTGACATAGTGATTTACTGAGAAAGGAGTGGAACAACGAGGATGAAGAAAGCCTCAGTCTGCTTCTTCTAAGGTCCTTGGATGGCTTTGGGGGAACCTTTTCACTGGCTTTGTGCTTCCCTCCTGTGCTGCGGTTGCCATGGCTGCAGCATCAGCATCAGCTCCTCCACCCCGCTGCTTCCCTCCTTCTCTGCGGTTGGCTGCAGCGTCTGCTCCGCCACCAACGCCTCTATTCAAACAGGGTGTTCAAACTGAATACATCAAGATCCTTCGTGAGCTATATTCCGGTTTCACCACCAGGATCTCACCCATTCTACAAGGAAGTGATCATCGATGTCAAAAGAGGGGTTTGGCAGGGTGATACCATTTTACCAAAACTCTTCAGCGCCACCCTCTAGAACATCATTTGACAATTAGAATGGGAAAGAATGGGAGTGAAGATAGACTGCCAGCAACTACACCACCTATGCTTCGCTGATGACTATCGTTCTAATAACACCAAACATCAGCTAAGCGGCACAAATGCTGGCTGACTTTGACTGAGAATGTGGAAAGATAGGCCTACAGCTGAATCTCAGCAAAACTATGTTCATGAAAAATTAACTAGTTCCAGAGGGCCCATTCACTCTCAATGGAACAAAATCTCTGAATGCAGTAGCTATGTGTACCTAGGTCGAGAACTCAACATGATGAACGATGTAAAACCTGAGCTGCACAGGAGGAAAAGAGCCACATGGACTGCCTTCAAAAGCATCGAAGGAATAGCTAAAAGACAAAGAGATCTCCGGGCACATCTCTTCGACTCCACCATTCTCCCTGCATTAACATACTCCTCGGAGACTTGGGCCCTACAAAAGCAGGATGAGAATGCTATACGGGTTTCCCAGAGAGGAATCGAAAGAGCTATGCTTGGAATATCATACCTCAAGTGAGAGAATATCAAGTGAGAGAAGGAATCCGGGGTTCTTACCTCCGTCGCTGTTCCAAAATCAGGGACATTGTCTCGTTTGCCAAAGCATTGAAAATCCGATGGGCTGGACATGTAACGTGATTTGAAGATGACCGCTGAACTAGAGCCATTACCGACTGGATCTCACGGGATGTCAAAAGATCATGTGGCCGCCCATCTACAAGATGGTCAGACTTCCTTTTTAAGACCCTGAATGAACGGTTCAAGGCTCTCTGTATTCCTGAAACAACCAGAAGCCATTGGGCTACACTGGCACGTGATATGGTCAAATGGAAATATTACTGGCGCCCGCTCAGCAAATTGATGAATAATGGGATGTCAAGTGATCAAGTGATGTATATATATATTTTTTTTCTGTATGTATGTATGTATGTATGTATGTATGTGGTATATATATGTACATATATATTATTATACAACCATGAGATATACAATTACAAAGGTGTTCATGATTGGGCTTCAGTCATATAATGTTCCAGCACCCGGCCCTCCACCAGTACCCATTTCCTACCACCAATGTCCCCTGATTCCCCCCCCTCCTTCCCCAGCCTGCCTCTGTGACAGGCTCTTTGCCTCTTTTTCCCTCTCTCTCTCTCTCTCTCTCTCTCTCTCTCTCTCTCTCTCTCTACTCACTCTCTCTCTCTTTCTCCGTTCTCTTAATGTGACTTGCAATACATGCTTTTAGAGGTTATCACATATATTCCTTTGCCTATATTCAATGCTCAGTTCTAGGCTGGTATTATCATTTCCAACAGTTATTAGTAAACTTTTCCTTTCTCTATCTTACCTGACCTCTGACTCCACCTACTGACAAGACCTCCTGATTCATGTTTTGCCTGAGCTTGATTATTGGTATCATACTATTTTTTTTTATATCACTGTATCACTGTCTTCCCGTTCATCATCAGTTTGCTCGAGCGGGTACCAGTAACATCTCCATATGTCCTGTCTCATGCTAGTAGAGCCCAAGGGCATCTGCTTGGTCCAGGAACATAAAGAGCCTCAAACCATTCCATCAGGTCATGGGAATGAGGTCTATAATTGTTACTGGTATTTAGCATATCAAATACGACACGGGTAACTTGCCAGGCTCTGCCATGCAGGTGGCATACTCTTGTAATCACCTCTGATCTCCATCATTTATTGATGAACCTGCAAATAAATTCAGTCATTCTATATCTGTCCTTTTCCCTCTGGCTAATTTCACTCAGCATGATTCTGTCCATGTCCATCCATTTATAGGCAATTTTTTAAAAACATTTTATTATACCACTGTGAGATATACAATTACAATGTTGTTCACGTTTGGAGGTTTCGGTCACACAGTGTTCCAGCACCCCGCCCTCCACCAGTGCCCATCACCCACCACCCATGTCCCCAATTCCCTCCCCCCCCCACGTCCTGACTAAATGGCAGGTTATTTATCTCCTCTCTCTCCTCTCTCTCTCTCTTTATAGGCAATTTTATAACTTCGTTTTCCTAACAGCTGCATAGTATTACATTGTGTAGCTGTATGAAAATTTCTTTATCCTGTCTTCTGTTCTTAGGCACTCTGGTTGTTTCCAGATTCTGACTATTGTGAATAGTGCTACTATGAATAGAGAAGTGTATTCTATATTCTGTGCTGTGTGTTTCTGGCCTCCGAGGGTATATTCCCAGGAGTGGTATGGCTGGGTCAAACAGGAATTCAATTTCTAGTCTTTGGAGGAATTTGTATTGAGAAATACAGGGACATAGACAAAGAGAGACTCAAACACATGGGGCAGAGCTGCTGCTTGCTCTCCCTATGCCCAGCTGATAACAAGGCGTCCAGGAGGGATGGCAGGTTCTCGCCCTGGCCCACCACCCCAGCAGAGCCTCCCAAGAAGTCAGAGGAACCCCCACACCATGAGGGCTGCCATTTTCCACATCTTGACTCCCCTCTCGTCAGAACTCTATCCAGCAGAAGAGCTGGTCACTGTCGCAAGCGGTTCATCAATAAATGCTTGAGTTTTGAGGTGACTACAAGATTATCCCACCCGCACGGCAGAGCCTGGCAAGCTACCCGTATCACATTTGACATGCCAAATATCAGTAGCAATTATTGATCTCATTTCCATGACTTGAATGGAATGGATTGAGGCTCTTTATGTTCCTGGAGCAGACAGATGCCCTTGGGCTATCTCGCATGTCCCAGGACATATTGAGATGTTACTGGTGCCCGCTCGAATAATCGATGATCTACGGGAAGTCAAGTGATCTACTTTGTTTTCCAAAATGGCTATACCAGTTGACATTCCCACCAACAATGGATGAGAGATGAGAGTCCCTTTCTCCCCACATCCACGCCAGCACTTGTTGTTCTTGCTATTTTGGATATGTACCAGTCTGGCACTAATTATGTTGACTATTCTTGATCACTTGAATCCCATTATTCATCGATTTGCTCGAGCGGGCACCAGTAACATTTCCATTGAACCCTATCATGTGCCAATGTAGCCCAATGGCATCTGGTTGACTATTACAGCCCATATATAGGAATGGTATTGATAAAATGATAACTGGGTTGTTATGTGCCTATTTGTGTTCTTGCATTCACTTTCTGAATTTCTAGAACATAATGGGTTTCTACTAGTAAACCCCAAACCCCCCAACACTGCACCTATGTGTCGGGAGCCGCTGGGGTCTCCAACAGTATTAGGACAGAAGTCCTCTTCTACCTCCAAGGCCGCCAGGGAACATGAAAACTCACAAGTCCTGCGCAGTTCCAAAAGGCTTTTAATAGTACAACAAGCTCTACCACCGCAATCCAATATAATGGAAGACCTCTAGCTTTGGTCAGAACTTAGACCATACATGAGGGCCCATGTTTCCTACCAAAGAGGATCTCACCAGAGAGAGTCCCACCAAAGTGGATCGCTACCGGAGAGGAGTCCCACCAAAGAGGAGAAAGTACCTCAAATCAGTCTCCTTATATATACAAAAGTAATCCTAACTTCAGGCAGGGTCTTGTCAACAAAGATCAGCTAAACAGCTTCTAGATAGAAGAGTGTAGAAGGGTGGTGACACATCCTTGTAACTTGTCTTCCCATTGTTCATCGATTTGCTCCAGTGGACACCAGTAACGTCTCCATTCGTTGGGAATGAGGTCCATTATTGTTACTGTTTTTGGCATATTGAATACACCACGAATTGCTTGCCAGACTCTGTCGTTGCTCTGTGTTCATCTCAGAGGATCCAGTCTTTTTCTATGTCAGACCACCAACCATCCAGGTCCCATGGGGTCTAGGCCCTGGGTATAGACACAGGTTTAAACAAATGATTATGCCAAAGACTAATCCCTTCTTTTAAGATTATCTCTTATGTAAAACACTGGAGAGAGAGGGGGGCCTGGTATAAAGTAATATATTGTAATTTCATGGGTTTCATGTAATCTAGATGGTACCCACAAAGTCCTTCTTATATCTGCACCAGGGTGATTCTGAGTATCTTGTTCTCTGTATACTGAAAGGGTCATACACACCTGCTTGAGGGCAAACTAGTATGATCCTTCCTTTAATCTTAAACAGTAGTCTTAATGTAGCCTGGGTGGTAGTCCTCTGGTAAATTCTAACTGTCCCACACTGGATCCAGTGGGTATAAAGAGGAGCTGTGCCCAATCTAGATAACATAGAAGTCTTATAATAAGTCAGAAGTTACTCATTCAGAGTCAAGGTGACTTCTGTAACTGCCACACCCTATCAGTGCTTACACAGAAGACATATCTCTTTAGTATGAACCCTGTCTTAAGAACATGTAAATAGGGGCCGGAGCGATAGTCCAGCAGGTAGGGCATTTGCCTTGCACGCAGCCGGCCCATGCCGGCCCAGGTTTGATCCCCCGGCATCCCATATGGTCCCCCGAGCACCCACAGGAGTAATTCCTGAGTGCAGAGCTAGGAGAAACCCCTGAGCATCGCCGGTGTGACCCAAAAAAGCCAAAAAAAAAAAAAAAGAACATGTAAATAGATTAAGTTCTGAGTGGATAAAACAACAAAGCTCCCAAGCTAGTTAGGCCTGTCATGCAACACCTATGGACAACACTTATTTCAAAATTTTCTCAGCCTCTCTCTGAGCCTGTCCTAAGCATATACTGAATAATCTATTCTATATTGCTTGTTGGAGCTAAATCTCTAAATATGATCGATGAATATATTCTAAGAAGAAAGTTAATTAAATTAAGTATGGAGCATACAATCACATATGTGTGGTCACAATGTCTTTTCTGTGGGAACATACCAGTATTTTCTTATACAGTGGGCTCAAGTGGCCCGATTGGTCCATTTCAGATTCAACTACCTTTTTAAATCATCATTTTTAGATGATCACATGAATATATAAATATGGTATATATTATTAAACCTGTATTTAGAGCCAGAGGGAGAGTACAAGAGATAATATACTGCCAGTCTTCTTTGATCTCTAGCACCACATACAGTCCCTGGCACACCACCAGGAGTGAACACTGAGCACAGGGCCAGGAGTAAGCCCCTGAGCATAAGCTAGGTGTGCTCCACTCCCACAACAAAACTTTATTGTAATTGTAGTTATTCCTTTTTGCTTTACTCAAATTGCCCAATTTAGTAGTTATACTGTTTGGCCTTCTATAAAATTATTTCTAAGTTCAGTTGGCTAACTTTTTGTTGTTGTTGTTCAAAATTTTCTCCTATGTTCTGAATGAGATTTGCCTCTACTTTGGTGTTTTCCTACAATCCTATCAGAATTTGTAATTGGCTATTCCTGCTAAAAGATTGCTGAAGAGTTCGCTCCCTTAAAAAAAATATATCTCTGGGGGCCAGAACGATAGTACAGCAGATAGGGCATTTGCCTTGCATGAAGCTAACCCGGGTTTGAATTCCAGCATCCCCTATAGTTCTCTGAGCAACACCAGGAGTAGTTCCTGAGTGTAGAGCCAGGAGTAACCCCTAGGCATTGCCAAGCATAACCCAAACAGAAAGAATTGTTTTTTTTAAAATTTAGTATTTATGTATACAAAAGGTTAGTATTTTTGTAAACAAAAATCAATGTATATGAATGTTAAAATTTCTTTTCTTTAAATATATAACTGCATTTTTATTTAAGGTTTACACTTATAAATTTGTTTTTTTCATTCACTGTTCTTATAGCAATGTACTGGTATAACTATGAAATGTTAAAGAAGTGGTTGTTGAAAAGACTGGATTATATGAACCAACATTTATGATCAACTTTACTTCAGGCGCACTGTCAGGTTCGGTAAGTATATTCTTTTATTTTTAATATTTCAAAACGTTGTTAATTATTTTAGTAGACTAAGTGTTGACCGTTATAATTTAATAAAATAAGTCTTTTGCCATTCAATATTTTAAACATTTACTTTTGAAAATTTAAATGATTTTTTCTAAAATATTATGTATTTCTTCTATCATTACCATTATTATAATTATAATGGTTTAGCACTTCATTAATTTTAAAGTATTTGGAAATTTTGGAGGAGTTAGGACTATGCCTTCTAGTGCTCAGGGTTCCTGCTCTCTGTATTCAAGGGATCAGTTCTCGTAATGCTTAGGGGACCATATGCAGTGCAGGGGACTGAACTGTAGTCAGCTGCAGTGCAAGGCATGCTCCTTATTTATTGTACACTCTGTCCCCATTATTTAGAAAATCTTAATGAAAATGCCATATATTTGGTTTTTCTATTTCATAATCTGTAATCACATATGTATAATTAGTTTGAACACAAATAATTACATCTTTTGTTGCTAATTTCCATTTCATTGGAAACATTCAATTTACTTCTTACAAGAATTTTAACTAAAATTATAAGCAGAGGGGAGAAATCTCAAATGACCAATTTTTTGATAAAAGTTTTCCATTTCCCACTCTTTAACATAGTGAAAAACTGTTGGGTAAAATTCTTTTATACAGATTCATGCACTGTCCAGTTATAAGAATTTTTCTTCTTTCACTTTTGCACCGTGCGTGGGGGTTGCTCCAGTACTTGAATGACCATGTAATGTGAGGGATTGAATCTGTGACTTTCACATGCAAAACTTTTGCTCTAACCCTTTGAACAATTTACCAGCCTCTATATGAATTTCCTTATAGCTTCATATGTGCAAAATTAATTTATGAATTACAATGGTTTGAGGTTCTTTATGTTCCTGGAGCAAGGAGATGCCCTTGGGCTCTACTAGCATGAGACAAGACATATGGAGATGTTACTGGTGCCCACTCGAGCCAAGCGATGATGAACAGGAAGACAGTGATACAGTGATATGGAGCATATAGGAAGTTATGAAGACAAAGAGAAATGCTTTAAAAATTATTGGAAAATTTAGACTAGAGCGCTACTATGATTGAATATAAAGCATAGATAAAAATTTTCCTGATCTAAAAGGTCAACTTAAATTATAGTGGGAGTTCAATAGGCTTATGACCCAAATTTTTTATACATGCAAAGCAGTATGAATAGAAAAAATATTTTATTGACCACTGTTGCAGGACACCTAAAAGTCTAAGAGCCTCTGCATCTGCCCTGGATTGCCTCCTGCAGGTCACTTCATAGGTAGGGGGTAGTCTAAACGTGGCAGACTTATCTGACCATGTATTCTTTACTGGCTGGTATAAATATTCTCTCATGCTACCACAATCATCGTGGGACTAGCTAGATCTCACCAGCATATTTGCCTGGCCACGTTGGATCTCTAAGTGATTAGACCAGAGAGAAATGCTGTTTGCCTCCCAAGCAACAAGCACGGCTCCCTGATAACTCAAAGACAACTAAAATACAAAACTACCGTGAAGTAGACGACACTCTTGTGAAGGCTTGGAGAAATATTTAACTGGCATTAGTATTAGTCTTTGGTACAGAGGCATGCCATCTCAAAAACTCCCTTCTCTACCCTTTAAAGGCATTTCCAGGCAGATCTTGGCTCAAGACATTAGGTGAGGTGCTGGGAGAAATTACCTGAGGGCATTTGATGCTTCCTGCCAGGGGAAGTTACATTTAGATTACAGCTCCTCCCAGCTCTGCTAGGAGGCTTTGAATTAGCTCTGGGTCCTTGTAAACAGCCCGATGGTCTCCCTGAAGTTGCTACATTTCTATAGAGATATTTTCCTGTTTTCATCTCTAGATAGCTCAGCCCAGAATGGGCTGGGCTGGGGAGTTTGGGCGGATTTCTAGCTATAAAATAAGCTGCAAGAAAAAAGAAGCCCCTTGGCGTTTTGCTTCTCCATCCTTGCCATTCTCTCTTGGGCCTCAACACATGGTGGCAGCCATCTTGGCCTACATCTGGCTGGGGCCTAGCTGGGAACCCAGAGTGCGAAGGTTTTCCCTGCTCTTGGATTGTATATTGGAACCTGTGATAGTAAAGCGTTTTGAAAACTGCATCGGATTCCTGAGTTTTCATCCATTCCCCGCCGGCTTCGGAGGTAGAAGGGAACTCGCTTCCCGGCACTGTTGGGGACCCCGGCAGCATCCCCGACAGACCACTAGACCAGAAATAAACAGTAGTTTTAAGGAGATTATATATGAAGATATATAAACTTCCAACCCGAGCCCACCATCCCGATGAAGCCTCGGAAGAGCCCAGAGAAATCCCCACACCTTGCTGGCAGTGATCTTCACCATCCACACTCCGCAGCTTGTAAGATCTCCACCCAAGAGATTAAGCCAGTCTCCAGCCTGGCTTGTCAGAAACCCAGCCTACAAGGACCCACCCTGTAGAGACCCGCCCTTCATAGGAAAGTACTTCAAGCCCAGGAATGCTTGAGCCACAGACACAGATACACCAAGCAGAGCAGAAACCAGCTTTCCCCATTGCGCGAGGCCGCTGCCCGGCCGCGCAATTTACCTAAAATTGCTGTGAATATTCTACCCACCAGTCTCCAGTCTCCAGCCCAGCTTGTCAGAAACCCAGCCTACAAGGACCCGCCCTGCAGAGACCCGCCCTTCAGAGGAGAGTATTTCAAGCCCAGGAATGCTTGAGCCTAAGACACAGGTCCACCCGGCAGAGCAGAAACCAGCTTTCCCGCAGTACCGCACAGCGGCCGCCCGCAATTTACCTCCAAATTACCATAAATATTCTACCCACCCCTCTGAGAGAGCCCCACAAAGTAATGAGAATATAGCGCCCGCATGGCAGAGCCTGGCAAGCTGTCCGAATCGTGTTCGATATGCCAAATCCAGTAACAAAAATGTTTATTTTCCTGACCCCGAAAGAGCCCTTAATACGGCAGCAATAACATGCCCTGCATTAACATACGCCTCAGAGACCTGGGCCCTACGAAAGCAGGATGAGAATGCTGTTCGGGTCTCCCAGAGAGGAATCGAAAGAGCTATGCTTGGAATATCACGCCTCACTCAAGTGAGTGAAGGAATCCGGAGTTCTGACCTCCCTCGCTATTCCAGAATCAGGGACGCTGTCTCGTTTGCCAAGGCATCGAAAATCAGATGGGCTGGACATGTAATGCGATTTGGAGATAACCACTGGACTAGAGCCGTTACCGACTGTATCCCACGGGATGTCAAAAGATCATGTGGCCGCCCACCTACAAGATGGTCAGACTTCCTTGTCAAGATCCTGAAGGAACGGTTTGAGGTTCTTCATATTCCTGAATCAACCAGATGCCATTGGACTACATTTGCACGTGATTGAGTCCAATGGAAATATTACTGGTGCCCACTCAAGCAAATCGATGAATAACGGAATTCAAGTGATCAAGTGATATATGAAGATTTGAAAAGTACTGCTATGTGATCCTACTGTGCCATGTGTTAAGTGGCAGTAAGTTTTTTGAATGCTGTTGGGAAATTTCTTTGGAATTCTCTACCAGAGGTTGAAAATCACTGGCTCAACCATCTATTACAAAGTGTCAAAGTATAACCTATAACAATATAGAACCTATATTGTTTCTAATTTCTGCTACTACATGCTAGAATATATAGATAGACAGTAACTGATTTCCCTTTATCTGAGATCTTTGATGTGAATTTCATTTTAAGCACTCATATGAACATTTTCAGGGTGAATTACAATACAATTATTTCAGATTATGTTTTATGAGCATAATTTAGCTAAATACTGGTCGGGAAGCAAGAAATAGAGACCAGGGTGTTATTTTATTAAATATAACAAAATATTATATTATTATGAAATTTGTTCTTCTAAAAAACTTTCCATCTCAGCATTATTAATACGCTGCTTATGTTGGGATTTTTTAAACTGTGATTTGTGAACTGTTGTACTATTTGATAGATATGTTTAATCCAGAAATAACTATAGAACTTAAGGTTCAAATTTCTTCATATTTAGATTTACTTTTCATTCTATTTATTTTTAACATAGTCACTGAAAAAATTAAATGCTTACCAGATACTGGGTAATTTCTGCTTATTATGCCTTTTTGTTACATTGACGGTAAAAGAATAAAGGAACACACAGAAGCATCAAATTATAAGTGCTAGTTTGTGGAGTCAGAGAAATCTGATTTGTTTGGGGAGACACTCATGCCATTCCTCTGGGGCTACTCTTGGCAGTGCTTGGGGGACCATGTGATTATAGGGATCACAGTACTGGGGCACCTAAACGTAAGGCAAGTGCTCCAGTCCTTTGGACCATCTCCCTGTCCCCTGTTTGGACTGAATTGTGGCTCTGCCACTAATATTTGTGTAACCTCAAAAATGTAGAGGAACTTTCGAGACAGCATTACTTACTCCCTAATTTGAGGGAGAAATATATAGACATGAAACCAATTTTGTTATGTTCTCGGGGTGAGGTATATCTGGCGGTGCTCAGGGGACCATATGAGATGCTGAGGGTTGAACCTGGCTTGGCCGAGTGCAAGGCAAACATCCTACCTGCTGTACTGTCACTCTAGCCCCTGAAATTAAATTTTAGTTTTGATTTTATTTTTATTGAGTCATCCGGAGATACACAGTCACAAAATTGTTCATGATTGTGTTTTAGTCATACAATGTCCCAACATCCATCCCTTCACCAGTACACATTTCTCACCACTCATGTCCCCAGTTTTTCTCCCACCCACCCCCTTATCCCAGTTTGTCTCTGTGGCAGACACTTCTCTCTCTTTCTCTCTCTCTCTCTCCTCCTCTTTCTCTTTCTCTCTCTCTCTTTCTCTCTCCATGTCTGTCTCTCTCTCTCTCTCTCTTTCTCTTGGCTCCCTCTGAAACTTAAGTTTTTAAAAGTAAAAATTGGGGGAACCAGTACAGCAGATAGCCTTGCACATGGCTAACCCAGTGCACATGGCTAACCCAGTGCACATGGCTAACCCAGTGCACATGGCTAACCCAGTGCACATGGCTATCCCAGTGCACATGGCTAACCCAGGTTTGAGCCCCTGGGCCTGTCAGTAATTCTTAATCTCTGAGTACTGTTCCTTTATTCCTTTACAAACAAACAAAATAATAAAATAAAAATTTTTCTTTAGATATACTTGTTTTATTTTGTTTCAGCTGTAGTTTTTCTTATCCTTATTAAGTAATATGCTAATTAGAATGTAAAACTAAATTGGCAAGAATTTAAAAGTAAATTTTAATCAATTTCACTTTTTTGTTAGATTGCAGCTGTTGTTACATTGCCATTTGATGTAGTAAAAACACAGAAGCAGACACAACTTTGGATATATGAAAGTCATAAAAGTAAGTTTACTTTAAAATAGTTTCAGGGGCTGGAGTGATAGCCCAGCGGGTGGGCGTTGCCTTGCCGCGGGCGGCCTATGCCGGCCCGGGTTTGATCCCCAGCTCCCATTGGTCCCCGAGCGCCGGGTAGTTCCGGTGGAGCCAGGAGTACCCTGAGCTCGCGGGTGAAAAAAAAAAAAAAAAGTTTCAAGCCTCCAATTTTTTTTCCTCTGCAGATATTGTTAGATTTTTTTTTTATTAGATTTTTTCTTTTTTTTTTTAAATTTTTTTCCCCCCCCAAATTTTATTACACCATTTTAGACATACAATTGAAAGATGCTCATGTACAGTTTTGGTTCTACAGTGTTCCAACACCCATCCCTCCACCCAAACCCATCTCCCATCACCAATGTCCCCACCTCCCTCCCCCTCCCACACCTCAACTACTTGGTGGGTTCTGTATGTCATTTCTCTCCTCTTTATCTCTCCCTCCCGCCAAACTTTCCTGCACATCGTGGAATGCAGTGCATTAAAAGACATTACTGTTTCCACTATTTTAATGGACCGCGCGCAAAGCAGCCGCACGACCTGGGCTCAAACTGGTTTTGCTCTGTTAATCTGGTCGTGAGGCAGTTTCCCAGCGTCCGGACAGCGAAGGTGGCGGCTAGTGTGGTGGGCGAGTCTCATCCAGCTGCTTCCGGGACCCCCAGAGGTGATGGGCCCACTCCCAAAAACCCATCTGTCCTCCCGGGGCCCCATAGTCAGCTGGGCCTGGGGCGAGCCGAGTTCCAGCTTACCCAGCTGCTTGTGAGGCTCTTCATGCTATGGCTGGTGGCCCCAGGGCAGCTCCTGGGCGGGGCCACCAGGCTCGACAAAATGGAGGGGGAATGGCCGACCACTGACTCCATCTGACAAATTCCCAGTGATTCCCCCCTCTGGGAGCCGCCTACCTGGGCTCGAACTGGTTTTGCTCTGTTAATCTGATCGTGAGGCAGTTTCCCAGCGTCCGGACAGCGAAGGTGGCGGCTAGTGTGGTGGGCGAAGTCTCATCCGGCTGCTTCCGGGACCCCCAGAGGTGATGGGCCCACTCCCAAAAACCATCTGTCCTCCCGGGGGCCCCATAGTCAGCTGGGCCCGGGCGAGCCGAAGTTCCAGCTTCCCAGCTACTTGTGAAGCTCTTCATGCTGTGGCTCGTTAGGAATATTTAAAATAGGGAAAACAAGATTCCCTCCTCTGATGCTTTATTTAGGTGAAACTAGTAGGCTGTTAGAATGGGATGTCAGAGAGATAGTACAGTGGGTAGCTCAGCTTGCTTGTCTTGCACACGTCTGATACCTGGTCAGTCTCCAGCACCACATATGGTCCCTGAGCACTACATGGCCCAAACCCCAAAAGAAAAGGAAAAAGGTACTCTGAACCCTAATGAGACATTTTATAAGATCTTAATAATATATTTCCTTAATCACAATTAAGTCTCATACCTGCAATAAGATGATTAAATTCTTTCACGTCTAGACAGATCTGTATGAAGGATAAGGAATTCCTGGGAAATCTTATTCTCTTGCTATGTTTTGTTTCATTTGTATGCAAATGTATTGTTTTAGTTTTCTGTCTTTTGGTGTGTGATTTTTTTTCCTACCTTAGTATGTGAGAATAAATGTCGAAAAGGGCTAATACCAACCTAGAACTGAACAATAAATACAGGCAAAAAAATGCACATGATGGCCTCTAAGTGTATGTATTGCAATCCACATTATATAAGAGAAGTGTATATATTGCAATCCACAATATATAAGAGAAGGAAAAGAGAGAGGGAGAGAGGGAGAGAGAAAAGAGATAAAGAACCTGCCATAGAGGCAGGCTATGGGAGGGGGAAGGGAATTGGGGGACATTGGTGGTGGGAAATGGGCACTGGTGGAGGGCGGGTGCTGGAACACTATGTGACTGAAACCCCCAAACATGAACAGTGTTGTAATATTGTATCTCACGGTGGTATAATAAAATATTTATAAAAAATGATATAAAAACCACCCAGCATACCAGCCTATCACAGTCCAGCTAGTGTGGCTGCAAGCGGCCGCGCAGTTCATCAATAAATGCTGGACTTAGAGATGACTGCAAGAGTATGCTACCTGCACGGCAGAGCCTGGCAAGCTACCCGTGTTGTATTTGATATGCCAAATACCAGTAACAATTATAGACCTCATTCCGGAATGGATTGTGGCTCTTTATGTTCCTGGAGCAAGCAGATGCCCTTGGGCTCTACTAGCATGAGACAGGACATATGGAGATGTTACTGGGGCCTGCTCGAGCAAATCGATGAACAACGGAAGACAGTGATACAGTGATATAAAAACTATAACCCAATTCCCTTTACAACAAAATTTGCGTTTCACTAGCCATGTGTTATTTATTTATGTGGAAATACCCCAAGTCTATTGAATTGTCCTTTAAAAATAGGTAAGCCTTTGAAAAGCTTGTTATAATTTTGTCCTGACAACTGCAAAATATTTTATATGCAATGTAAACATTCACATTTTGTACCTTTGGAAGAATAGTATAGAACTCTGGAAACGAATGGTGAATTTTAGTAACAACTTTGTCTTATCAAAGTCTTAGTTTCCTTAATTATTAAATGATGATTAAAACATGTAGCTACTCAGTTTTTTGTCAGGGTTCTTCCACTTTGTTTTAGCTATGACATGACACATCCTATCAGCCTACACTCTATCTCTTCTTGACAGTACAGAATTATTTTGTCTTATTCTCGTTCAACTCTTTAAAATTCACTAAAAATTATATATATATTGTCACTTGTCTTCCCCTTGTTCATATGAGCGGGCACCAGTAACGTCTCCATTCGCTGGGAATGAGGTCCATTTTATTACTGTTTTTGGCATATCGAATACGCCACTGGTAGCTTGCCAGGCTCTGTCATGTCTCTGGGTTCACCCCAGGGGCCCAGTCTTTTTCTGTGTCAGACCATTGACCATCCAGGGCCCACAGGGCAGAGCTCTGAGGGTGTAGACAAGCCTGTTAAAACTTGGAGAAAAGTATAAAGGATATCTACTTTCAGACTTAAACATTAGTTCAGAAAAAGCCTCTTTAGCTCTTTTTGATTGTATCCAGTCCTACAGCATTTTAAATATGCAGCCTTTTGCTAATTTAGTTGTTTTTGGGTTTTGGACCACAGCTCAGGGGCTACACCTAATAGTGCTTGTGAGCCCATGTGGTGCCTGGGATGAACCTGGGCCTCCTACAGTCAAAGTATGTATCTTTGTTCATTGAGCTATCGCCCCACCAACCCCCATTTGCCAGTTTAATTCAAATTTTAAAATAAAAATTTGAAAATAAAAGTGCAGATGATGTTTCTGCTGTGTGTTTTTGGCTTCCCAAGGTATATTCCCAGGAATGGTGTGGTTGGGTCAAACAGGAGCTCAATGTCTAGTTTTTGGAGGAATGTCCATATTGTTTTCCAAAATGGCTGTACCAGTTGTCATTCCCAACAATCCAAGGTCAGGCAAAACATGGATAAGGAGATCTTATCAATAGGTGGAATTTACCACAAACGTGTGGGAGTCAAAGATTAAGTAAGACAGAGAAGGAAACAGTGTACTAATAATCATCAAAAATGATACCACCAGCCTAGAACTGAACATTGAATATAGGGAAAAAAGATACACATGATAACCTCTAAATGTATATATTGCAATCCACAATGTGTAAGAGAGGGAAGAGAGATGGAGAAAGGAAGAGAAAGAGAGAAAAGAGATAAAGAACCTGCCATAGAAGCAGGCTAGGGAAGGGGGAAAGAATTAGGGTCATTGGTGGTGGGAAATGGGTACTGGTTGAGGGATGGGTGCTGGAAGACTGTATGACTGAAACCCAAAACATGAACATCTTTGTAATTCTATATCTCACGGTGGTATAATAAAATATTAATAAAAAATAATTACACTTTTAAAGAAAAAATTTTAAATTAAAAAATAAAATTAAAAAATAAATAAAATTTTGACAGTTCTTATTCTTAAACATCATACTTCCAAAAGCCAAAGTAAAAAAGAAATTTATATGTAATAGACATTAAGTGCTAAGTTACAGTAATACCCCTTTTCTTTTATATTAAGATCCTAAGTCTTCACATTTGTCAACCTGGGTTATTTTGAAGAACATTGTTGCTAAGAATGGATTTTCAGGATTATTTGCAGGTAAAAATATTTTGTTTATTCAAAGCATTCAATAAAATTTTTACTTTTTTAAATCTATCACCTTCTTGGACAAACAGGATGATCTCACTTCTCTGTGATATATAGAATAACTGGATGAGGAAAATGCAATATAATGAAGGTGGGGAAGGGGATGCCTAGGTCACCCCTTGACCCCAGAGTATAAAGAGAAGGACAGAGAAGGAAAGAAATCAGGGGGGGGGGAGGAAATAGAAGAGATAGGCAAGAAGCAACAGGGAGCAGGGGTCAGGAGCTTAGTCCTTATACTGGTAGTGTGGGGGAGTGGTACAGGTCGTATCCAAACCAGAGTCAGTAACACTGAAAACAAGAGACCCAAACTTCAAAATGTGCCTGTTGAGCTGCAGGCTGGAGGGAACTTGGAAAACTAGTGGAGGGAAGTTGATACTGATGGCTGCATCCATGCTAGAACATTATGTCTAAAACTATCAATAGCATTGTAAATTATGGTTCTTTAATTACATAAAAAATATTAAAAATCTATCATCTTCTTAACCTCCAGCAGAAAATTATTGAAAATATTCCATACTGTTTAAACATCTTTACAGTAAGTTTATAATGGTTAAATGATAGGCTTACTATTATGTGGCGAAATTTCAATATGATCATGAAATTAAAGTGAGGCAGTTAGGAGAGACCAGTTTAGCTTGTCTGTCTAGCTTATGGGACCAGTATATGATGCCACTTAATTTGATCATTATCAGAATAAAAGCAAATAAATTTTAAAAATAAGGTAAAATGTATTGTTTTTCTTTGATTTTCCAGGTCTGATTCCTCGTTTGATTAAAATTGCTCCTGCTTGTGCTGTTATGATCAGTACCTATGAATATGGAAAGAATTTTTTCCAGAAACACAATACACGACAGCAGTATCAGTGATGATTTTTCAACCTGAAATAACCGTAGTAAAAATAAGATAATTTCTTCACCATTATCTTACAACGAGTGGATATCATTTTAAAGTTCACATCTCTATAATTTAAGTGAAAAGTCATTTCTACTTTGCATCTATGACATAATCCTAACTTTAAAAATAAATTGTTATTTATTGTTTCAGAAATCACAAGAACTAAAAAAAAAAAAAAAAAGATTCCTTAACTGCAAAACAAGCAATCTCTGGGAGTTTATATTGTAGGTTTTGAAGTAACAAATTTATTCGCAGTATGTTTAATATATCGACAAATTTTGAACTGTGTGCTGGCATAGAATATCTAGAAGAAAATGCTCAAGTCTTTCACACACATTTATATCATGTAATACTTACTTCATAAAGTAAGCAATAGAAGGCAATCTTAAACATTCACATTTACCAAACATTACCTATTAGATATTTTCTTTAATCCATTTGAATCCATTTTTTAAATCTTTATGTTTTTATCCCATGACTGTCTTAAGGCCTCATGTATTAGGATTTTGCTTAATTTTTTCTCTTCCTGAACCTGATATAGTCATTTTTGTGATATATTTGCTGCTATTTTTGATAAATAAAGATCTTGTCTTATTTACTGTTTTTTCAAGAAAGAGAATTTCAACTGATTCTATTAAATGTTCACTTATATCAAACTTAGGTGTGTACTTGGAAAAAAAGTTACATTTAGGGGCCAGAGCGGTAGTCCAGTGGGTAGGGCGTTTGTCTTGCATGCAGCCGACCCGGTTCGATCCCCGGCATCCCATATGGTCCCCCACTTAGTGCAGGAGTGATTCCTGAGTGCAGAGCCAGGAGTAACCCCTGAGCATCACTGAGTGTGACCCAAAAAGCAAAAAAAAAAAAGTTACATTTAAATAATGTATTTGTAAAATGACATGTCTGCACAAGAAGAGCCTGTGTTTCAGTCATTTTGTATTTAAAGTCATCATATTTCTGAAGTTATCTAGAATAGGTCACAGATGCCTAAAATGTTGGCAACAGTAAACAAAGTTTTGAACACAATGATCAAAAACTCAATATCCAACAAATAGAAAATCTGAAACGTTTGGGACAACAATCAGTGTGTTGCATTTCTCCTGCCAAGCAGACGGCAGGTGAAAACAGTTCCAGAAGCTCTCCTTTAGGTCTCGTTAGGTTTTTAACCTTTTGCACCTGAGAGCCAGTGCATGCCATCTACCTCCTCCACAGGCAACGACAGTTAATAAGCTCTGTGGTAGACAAGTGTGTCTCCACCAATGTATGCAAATCCCACTGCTCCAGGTCAGTCCTATCGCTTGTTCTAACAAAAATGAAATTAAAGTACTTGACATTCGGGGCCGGAGTGATAGTCCAGCGGGTAGGGCGTTTGCCTTTGCACGCGGCTGGCCCATGCCAGCCCAGGTTCGATCCCCAGCATCCCATATGGTCCCCCCGAGCACCGCTAGGAGTGATTCCTGAGTGCAGAGTCAGGAGAAGCCCCCTGAGCATCGCCGGATGTGACCCAAAAGAGCAAAAAAATAAATAAATAAAAATAAAAAAATAAAATACTTGACATTCACAAAATATTTCCAAAATCTTCCTTGATTTTATGTTTCTCAAGTTAGTATGCTAGTTTAGAGACTAAAAGCAGTTTCCTTGTGGAAATAACGATGTACGAAAATAACAAAAAAGACTTTAGATTCTAGCCTAAGTAACAGCTTATAGCTGAAGAAATAAAAAATGGTACTATGGCTGGACAAGAAATTATATACTTTTTAATACTAATTTTTCAGGAACTATATCCTGCAAGAAAAGCACTTTATTGCAGTGTGTATTTGATGAAAATGTAAAGCATTTCTTCTGCTAAAATAAAGTGTTATATGTAAGCTACAAAAAACTCTAGTTTTTCACTAGAAATTAACTACATAGTATAGTGTGTATTCGTTTGTATTTGTGTTGATTTTCTTTATAAGTCTGTAAAATAAAATAAACATGTGACTTTAATTTCTATTTTCATTAAAATATTTACTGTTTATCACAGTGCTTCTAGCTGTCTTTAAATTTTGTGTTGGGGGGGAGGCTAATTGTTAATGCTATAAACACACTTTTTTTTGAACAGTGCTATTCAAAAGTTTTATTTATTTATTTATTTATTTTGCTTTTTTCGGTCACACCTAGCAACACTACAGGGATTACTCCTGTATTTTTGCTCAGGAATTACTCCTGGCGGTGCGAGACGACCATATGGGATGCCGGGATGCATGCAAGGCAAATGCCCTACCCGCTGTGCTGTCTCTCCGGCCCCTATTTAAAGTTTTAAATATACTTTCTTTTTGGGCTATGTTTCTTTTCTGATGTTTTGTTTGGGAGACCACACCAGTGCTCAGGGCTTACTCATAGCTCAATGCTTAGGGATTGCTCCTGCTGGGCTTAGATATCATACGGGTGCTGAGGATCAAGCCTTGGTTGGCTACATACCAGGCAAGACCCTGGCCCACTGTACTCCTGATCCATCCCACTATATTTCTATGTAATAGTTGGTAGAAGACATGAAAGTTTAGAACTGTGATAGTACAGTGGGTAGAGTGCTTGCCTTGCATGCAGCCAATCTAGGTTTGATTCTAGATTTGATCCCCAGGTCCTGCCAGAAGCGAGCCCTGGGTGCAGAGGCAGGAGTAAGTCCTGAGCACTGCCGGGTGTGTGACCCAAAATTTAAAAATACCAAAATTTAAAACAAATTGAGAACTGTGCTCTCTAAGGAACTCGTATTTCAATTTAGTATGTTATGAATAAAAAGAGAAACATCACCAAGAGCTTTGTCTCTAGCAGTGGTGGAAAGTGCTTACAATTTATCATTAAAAATAACCTCCTGGGGCCGGAGCGATAGTACAGCGGGTAGGGCATTTGCCTTGCATGCGGCCGGCCCATGCCGCCCGGGTTCGATACCCGGCATCCCATATGGTCCCCGAGCACCGCCAGGAGTAATTCCTGAGTGCAGAGCCAGGAGTAATCCCTGAGAATTGCCAGGTGTGACCCAAAAAAGCAAACAAATAAAATAATAACCTCCTAAAATAACTTCTCCCATAGTTTATGGGTTTTTTTTTTTTGTTTTGACATCTGTCACACTCTGTTCCTAAAGGAGAAGCAGCTTGTATTTAAACTTTCTTTATACATAAATAGTAAGGAGCATGAACACTTTCATTAGAAAGATATCAAAATAAGTTTCAGTTTGTAATTGTGTTCTTGATAATATTTCTAAAAAGGAAATAGTTTGAGTTAATGGTAATTTTTCTAATATACAAATGTAACTTTGTAACATTTTATGTGTAAAAATGTTAAGGTCTTTCTCAAGTAATCTTTCCCACTTTTCATAAAATACAGTTGACTTCAGGCAGGTAATGGAGTCAAAATAAATTTTTCTCTTGATATTCTCAAGGAATAACTTTGAATTATTGCTTTTCAACGTCACTTGATCATTCACCACTAATTAAGATCCCTGTAGGGTAAGGTAGCATAAAAAGTGCTGGGGACAGTCAGGCAGACAGGGCAGGGCCACCTGCTGTCAGGGAGTTTCAGATATTTGATTGATAGATGTATGTGAGGGGAGTGAAGGGCAGACTTTAATTTCATCTCCGTGGTTCGAACAAAGGTTATTCTAACAACAGTGTCACATGTCATATTGAAAATGGAGTCAGAAGCTCCTGTGCCAAAGCATGAGCAGGCAACAAGAAATTGGAATAACTAATCAGAATGTGTATTTTCTTTATTTTAATTTAACTGAAAGAAAAAAAGGAGTGCCGAGTTTAGTACAGAAAAGAACACAAACATCAAATAAGTCCCAATGTAATAAAGTTGGGTGTTATTCAGCGAAACTTTGGTTTTAGTTGTCTTTTAAGAAAATGACGGTCAGTATGGGAAATGGATCAATAATAAGATGCTCTGTTTAACAATGATCGAAAAGATGTGGTTTGGACTAAATTATCACTTTCATAAGCTAATATAATGGCATCAATATAATTTCATTTCCCTTTTTAAAACTTAATTTTTTTTTTTTTGGTCACACAAAGCAATGCTCAGGGGACCATATGCCATATGGGACGCCAGGGATCAAACCTGGTTCTGCCGTGCAAGGCAAACACCTTATCCACTGTGCTATCACTCTGGCCCCTTAAAACTTTTTTTAAAAAAATGATATTAATATAATGCTAAACAGAACCTCTTTGCTATTGTATTTATCAAGAGAGTCAATTTTACCTAAAGAAGGAACTTCCAAAAAAATTATAATTGTAGCTTTGGAATACATTCATATACACCTAAAATCTTAATAAAGATTACTTATTACGTAAATAAAAAATTTACTTTCCTTTTTACGGCTTATGTTGGACATAATTCATAGTAGCTTGTATTTGGCATTTAACCTCTTAAAAATTTACCCTCATGGAGCAATAGTACAGCAGGTAGAGTGCTTGCTTTGCATTCAGCTGATCTGGGTTTGATTCCAGGCATCCCATTTGGTCCCCTGAGCACTGCTAGCACTAATTTCTGAGTTCAGGGCCAGAAGTAACACGAAAAACATCACTGGGTGTGACCAAAAAGAAAAAAAATTACCTACACGATCTCAATTCTGTTCTCATTATTCTGATGTTATCACAACGTTACCAAGGAATGTATATATTTCTATATTGAAGTTGAGAAAACAGGTGGATATTTGGTCATTAAGTCAGCAATACCATCAGACCTACTATTTATACCATATCTCTTCAGAAGAGGTGTGTTTACAAAAGCATGCTTTTTTAGATTTGATTTTAAAGCAACAATGCAATGATTTTATTTTAGCATGGAATAGGAAATAAATACAAAGATTCAATCTGAATTCAAGTCAATGCCATTTATGTTTATTTCACTTACTACGATTGTGGTGTCTGTCATGAACTTCTCAATGTTCAACCATCTTGTTTGGTTCACGATATAGGTGGGAAGTTGCAATATCTTCTAAGGTATAATGCTGAAGAGGAGGAGGAGTAGAATGGAACTGGGCTCCAGGATTCATGAGTGGCACAGTGAGGGCAGGACTGTGTCGGGAGTGTGATGGTACATACTTTTTTTGGCAGGAGGCTCAGGAGCAATTGTATCTTTCTCAAAACCACTCTCTTCCCTTCTATCGAAGTATCCTATAGAGTACCCTCCTATAGAAGTAAGATTTCTTACTTTAACCAGTAAGAAAAAGGTAAGATACTATTTAGAAAAGAATATTATAGGGTCTGGGAGATGACAAAGGACTGAGACCAAGTTTTGCTTATGGAAACCTGAGTTCAATTCTTAGAACCACTGGGTATGACATCAAAACAATCAACAAAATTAGGGTTGTATTTGATCTGATATGACTAAATTTTAGTTCATATCTTATTGCTGTTATATGATGAAATACGCTGTTATATGATCAAACAAATTTTTGGACATGTACAATGAAATTTGGGTTTTTGTTTTGGGGCCACGTAGGCAGTGCTCCAGGGCAATTCCCTGTTAGGTGCTTGGGATATCATGTAGTGCCAAGGATTAAAACTAGGCCTTCATGGAGCTATAGCACAGTGGGTAGGCATTTACCTTGCACGTGGCTGACCTGGGTTCGATCCCCAGCATCCCACATAGTCCCCAAGCACCACCAGGAGTAATTCCTGAGTGAAGAGCCAGGAGTAACCCCCTAAGCATTGCCAGGTGTGACCCTAAAAGGAAAAAAAAAACTAAGAAAAACCCTAGACCTTCATGCAAAGCACTCACTCCAGCTCATTGAGCATTCTGTCCAGCCCCCACAAGGAAATATATAAGAATATATGGACTGGAGCAATAGTACAACAGATAAGGCCTTTGCCTAGCATACAGCTGACCCAGCTTTGATCCCCAGCATCCTAAATAGTCCCCCGAGGACCACCAGGAGTAATTCCTGAGGGCAAAGCCAGGAGAAACCCCCGAGCATCACCAAGTGTGACCCAAAAAAAGCAAAAAAAAAAAAAAAGAGCCCAGAGGAACCCCCCACACCATGCTGGCAGCAATGTTCATCATCCAGACCCCGCAGCTCATCAGAATTCCACCCAAGAGACTAAGCCAATCTCCAGCCCAGCTCATGAGCATTGATTCATTTGAATGCCTAACAAATCGGATAGGACAATTACACTTGAAGAGATGTGGCCCACTGCTGACAGTTTTTATCTTCATTGTTGTCTACGCACCAACATCCACATACAAGGAAGAAAATAATTGAGAAATTCTACATGGAAATGGAGGAGTTATACAAAGAAGATCACACCTTCTACAAGATCATAGTTGGTGATTTTAATGCCAAGACAGGACTGAGAAGATTGGCTGAAGAACTACACATTGGGGCCCATGGCCTAGAATGGAACGAACAGAGTGAGAGACTATCTGAGTTCATCATGTCCACCAAGACCATTTATGGGAACTCACAGTTCCAGAAGGCTGAATTGAAACATTGGATATGGGAATCTCCTGAAGGACAATTTCACAATGAAATTGACCACATCTTATTCAATCAACAGTTTTGCCTGACCAATGTTGCTGTTGTCCCAAAATTCCAAACAGGATCAGACCACCATCTCCTTTGTGCAAAATTCTACTTCATACAATGGGGAGAAAAGGCTGCAAAGTTTAAGAAGAGAACTCCCAGAATGACCACCCACTGGGAACTCTTTGGCACCATTTTGGCAACATGGGAAGATGCCATCGTTGATGACGTGGATGAAGAATACAACCGACTGATTCAGCACCTACATGATCGTGCGAAGAATGCTGAGAGAAAGCCACAAAATGACACTTATCTTTAAAAACTCTCAAGCTCATTCACCAACGTGGCAAGGCAGCGAGCACAGGCAACCAAATGCTAATGTCCAAGCTTGCAAAGCACTGCAGAGAAGTGATAAAGGAAGACCTCAAAGAGAGAAGAGCAGAAATACTGGCCAATGCAGCAGAAGCAGGAAAAGCATTCACAACGCCCGCCTGTCCTTCACCAACTGTAAGACCAAGATGACTGCCCTCCGACATCCTGATGGATTGATCACATCTTCCAGAAAGGCAATGGAGAAGATTATCCAGGACTTCTACTCAGATCTCTTTGACAGCCACATCCACCTGTCCACATACCAAATTCCACAGGATGGATGTGGTTCCCAATGTTCTCCCTTCTGAAATCCAGCAAGCCATTTTGTTGCTAAAAAGAAAACAGCACCCGGCCCAGACAAAGTCAGACCCAAACACATGAAGAATCTGCCGTCCAGTACACATCAATTCACTGGTTCAGCTCTTCATACACTACCTGTATGAATGCAAGGTTCCCTCCAGTGGAAAACCAGCAGGACAGTTCTACTATTCAAGAAGGGAGACATCCACGAAATTGGCAACTGTCACCCTATCTGCCTATTGTCCATCATCTACAAATTGTTCACTCGAGTCATCCTGAACAGGATTGGCAGAACATTAGATGAAGGACAACCATGCAAGCAAGCTGGGTTCCGGAAAGGTTTCAGCACAATCAACCACATACACACCGCAACCAAGCTCACTGAGGTTTGTAGGGAATTCAAGATGACACTCTGTCTTACGTTCATTGATTTAAAGAAAGCCTTTGATTCTGTTGAATCTGAAACTGTCATCAAAGCCCTAGCCAAACAGGGTGTTCAAACTCAATACATCAAGATTCTTCGTGAGCTGTATTACGGATTCACCACCAGGATCTCACCATTCTGCAAGGAAGTTATCATTGATATAAAAAGAGGGGTTTGGCAGGGTGGGACCATTTCACTGAAACCCTTCAGTGCCACCCTCGAGAACGTCATTCGATAATTAGAATGGGAAGGAATGGGAGTGAAGATAGATGGTCGGCAACTATACCACCTCCACTTCACTTATGACATTGTTCTAATAACACCAAACATTAGCCAAGCAGCACAAATGCTGGCTGACTTCAACCGAGAATGTGGAAAGATAGGTCTACAGCTGAATCTGAACAAAATGATGTTCATGAAAAATGAACTAGGTCCAGAGGCTACATTCACTCTCAACAGAACAAACATACTGAATGCAGCAGTTATGTATACCTAGGTCGAGAACTCAACATGATGAACAACCTAAAACCAGAGCTGCGCAAGAGGAAAAAGAGTGGCATGAAACGCCTTCAAGAGCATTGAAGAAATAGCTAAAAGGACAAAGAACCTCTGGCTCTGGACACTTCTCTTCGACTCCACCGGTCTCCCTGTATTAACATATGCCTCAGAGACCTGGGCCCTACAAAGGCAGGATGAGAACACTATTTGGGTCTCCCGGAGAGGAATCGAAAGAGCTATACTTGGAATATCACGCCTCACTCAAGTGAGAGAAGGAATCTGGAGTTCCAACCTCCGTCGCTATTCCAGAGTCAGGGACGCTGTCTCATTTGCCAAGGCATCCAAAAATCAGATGGGCTGGATATGTAATGTGATTTGGAGATGACTGCTGGACTAGAGCCCTTACTGACTGGATCCCACGGGCTGTCAAAAGAGCACGTGGCGCCCCACCTACAAAATGATCTGACTTCTTTGTCAAGAGTCTGAATGAATGGTTTGAGACTCATCATATTCCTGAAGCAAGGCGATGCCATTGAGCTACACTGGCACATGATAGGGTCAAATGGAAATGTTACTGGCACCTGCTCAAGCTAATCAATGAATAATGGGATGTCAAGTGATCAAGTGATGTATGAGTATATTCTCAGATGGTGCCCAGCTATGCCTGTTCCAGAGACTCAGACACATGGGGCAGAGCTGCTACCGGCTCTCCCTGTGCTCAGCTGATCATTAGGTGTCTGAGAGGGATGGAGAGTTCTAGCCCTGGCCTGCCTCAAAAGAAGCCAGAGTGACCCCAACACAATAAGGGCCATTTTCCACATCCGGACATCACAGCTCGTCAGAGTTCCACCCAAGAAAAATGCTGATCTCAAGCCCTGCTTGTCAGAGTTCCACCCCTACAGCGAAGACTATTTCAAGCCCAGGTATGCCTAAACCAGAGACTCAGACACATGGGGCAGAGCTGCTACTGGCTCTTCCTGTGCTCAACTAATCATGAGGCATCCAGAATGGAAGGCAAGTTCTAGCCCTGGCCTGCCATCACAGTAGAGCCTTGTAAAAAGCCAGAGGAAACCCCACACCATAAGGGTCGCCATTTTCAACATCTGGACTCAATAGCTCATCAGAGCTCCACTCAAGAGAAAAGCTTATCTCTCTCCATTGTGTGCAGCCGCAAAGTGGCCACACAGTTCATCAGTAAATGCACGAGATGAGAGCCTACTAGTGATAGTATACCACTTGTACAGCAGAGCCTGGCAAGCTACCTGTGTTTTATATATTATGCCAAAAGCTAGTAACAATTATAGACCTCATTCCTATGACCTGGAAGGAATGGTCTGAGGTTCTTCATATTCCTGGGTTGAGCAGATGCCCTTAGGCTACACTAGCACGTGACAGGACATATGCAGATATCACTGGTACCTGCTCGAGCAAATCGATGAACAATGGGAAGACAAGTGAAGTGATACAAGTGATTTGATTTTATATATTGAAGTAAAATATATCCAAGACAATTTTCATATTAGTGTTTCATATTTGAAACATTTGCCAAATTTGCTGAAACAACAGTTCAGTGTACAAATTGAATCAAGTAACTTCTCAGGGAAAAATAATACCACAATTCATGGTAAAAAATGTTTAATATACATGCAACAAGTATAGTACATCAAGGAACAAAATACACATGGAAACATTAGCTATAACTCTGCATTCTACTTTGGAAAGGGTAAGGGAACAACTATTACCACCTAAAACTAAAGATTGAGACACCACTGTTTCCCCATGCAACTGTTAACAAACTCTCCTAACCGTGGAATGAACAGTGTAGAAACCTGAATTCACATTAGCAGAAGAATTTTATTACCAATAACTCCAAGAAAGGAGGAAAAGTCATGATCCTCAGATGTCATGTTTAAATCTGCATTTAGCAGCATATTAATATGCACAATTATTACATAGACAAATACGAAAATGTTCTCAATTATGGATCTTCAATGTCTTTTCTATATTATAAAAATGTATGGAAAAATTTAACTGTGGTCTTAATTACTAAAGGATAATGCTAATTGAGAATGGGCTGTGAATGATAAAGCATTGAAATACCCTTACAGTTCTTAGATAAGGAGCAAAAGTGCTTAAGGCCAGCCTAAAATTTTTTAAAGTTCCCTTTAACCATTTCCTACTTCCCACCCTCCTTGAAGAAATGAGGGTTCTTTGTCCTAATTTTATACTTTCCTCTCATTCACTATGCTCATTGAAAAAAATGCTTTGGATGCTCATTCACAGTAAGGTATAAAAAAATTAAAAGTAGACTGAAGGTATATTTTTCAAGAATATTTGCATTTCTACAAGTACTAAAGCTAAAGCCTTAAGCTAAAGAAATAAAGCTCTGAGTATGTTCTGGTATATCTAAGATAACCTATTTTAAGGGCTTCCAGGTCTTCTTTGTCCCTGAAATGATGCTGTTTGAACTGTCATCTAACATTCTAGCCTTGTTACTATTTATTATCTTAAATTTCAATTTTGAGAGTAAAGCCTTAAATGTTGCAGAGAGCCACCAGAGCCCTACACTTCTAATAAAGACGAGTGAATATGTTAAGGTTAGCTCTTCTCGCCTCCTCTCAACAAAATAAAATAAATAATTTTAGAAGAAACAGTTTTCCCATATCTACCAAATGTCAAAGCTACTGAGTATTATATTTTAATAAAAAAAACAGCATATGAAGTCCCCAATAAGTATGGTAGCCTCTTCATGTAAACATATAGAAAACTTCTTTGGCACAACTGTTTTCCTCATATTACAATAGAAAATATACTTCATACTCATTTTCTCTTTCAATACGGTAGAATTTTTAGGGACAAAAGGCATACTTGTTCCAAATGTTGCAAAATGATTTAAAATATGACTCATAGCTTTTTTTTTTTAGAAAAGAAAAGTTTTTTTAACCTGTAGAAATGTAGGGTTTTCAACATCAACATCAAATTTAAAATGCAACCATAGTATGACTAATGATAGACCTGTAAACATACATGACCGAGGTCACTGCATACAAGGAGAAAAGAACAGCTCTGCGGTCAGACATTCAGTATGTGTGATCATCCTGTTGATCCTTATTTAAAAACATTACAAACTCTGAACTGAATTTGAGATTTCCTCCTGATAAAATAGCTTTCAACATCTATTCTACATTTTACATGACTCCAACTTTTGAAACATATTTGATCAGACTTTAAAATATACTTTTAAAGAAATCAAGGGAGGGGGAAAAGCAAACATTCATTTAAGCACTAAGTGGCCTAAAATCTAGTAAAACACTTTCCCTATGATCCTAATAAGTTTCTTAGCTGCCCAAAGGCACATTCTACAAAAGTTATAAAATGTTCATTGGAATGTTAACTTGATACTTAATGAAAGAAAATCTGATAAGCCAGCGAGAAACTGCAGCTGAGAACCTTTTCATAGTAAAAAGCAAGCCATCAAATGCTATAACCTAGGAAAAAGTTAATGCAAAGTAAAATAAGCAATTTTAGCTGTTTTCAAAACCGAATAAAAGCAAAACACTTTGCTTTCATCTCTGGAATAAAACCTTCAACAGAGGCTCTGGAAATCATTTAAATACATGAAAACTGAATAATCGCAATGCAGGGTTCATAGCGATTTATTAAGTTAAAGGATCTCTGAAAGGTTTTTCAAAAGTGAATTCATTTTTTTTTAAACTTCCACAGTGATGAAAGAATTTTAAAATGAAAAATGGCAGGATCAATCTCTTTTCATTCAGCAGTTTACATGGAGTATATGGAGTTCTCTAATATAAGCAACTGAATTCTAGATGTAGGCCAGAACAATAGAAAATTCAAAAAATTTTCCCAGCAGTCAGACTTAAGTGAAGGAGAACATTTGCAACATACACACGTTTGGCTTTTTACATGAGATGTTTCCAGGATGGAGTTAGGCCTGGACTTGTCATATCTGTAGTAGGACTTGCAAGGTAGTCATTGGATTTTAGGCTTGTTAGAGATTTGTAACTTGCTACTGATGTTAGAGAGCCGCAGAGCCCAAGTAGTGAGGGGGTATCTTCTTTACCTGAAAATTTGAATAAAATTAATACTTAATTACCCTTGGAAAATAATACCGATAGAATTTGTTCTTGAGTAACAATGACATAAAAAAACTTCCAAATTGCAGACAAGAGGGTAAATATAGTTAACAAAATTATCAGAGATCTATATATTAGCACATTTCATCTTTCAACAGTTTTCATGTCAACTTTTTAAAAATGAGGACTATTTGTGTTTCTCAAACAAGTTTTGGCTATGGAAATTTGAGATAACCATTTTTGGGGACAAAAATAAGGTTTATCTTTTTGGGTGGCTATTTTCATGTCTGTTATTCTTTAATAACAGTCTAAATGTCCAGGCCAGGTAAATACCAGGAAATGAATACATATAAATAATACTCCATAAACAAATACTTTGATTCAATAGGAGGACTTGACTTGGGGAGTCTTTATTCACTTTTGAGTGAACCTCCAATTATGCATCAGGAACTGGACTTATTTAACAGAATGTGCTGGATTTTAATGGCTTGAGGAAGAAGAATGGTAGTCTGTTTCCATAGTTGACAGAAACAAATTCCAGATTAAGCTTCAACATGGTGTGCCAATGCCAGCAATAATTGCCTATTCTTAGACTATGAATACGTATTTTAAAATTAAGAGCTGAAGTTTTAACTCAAAATTTAAAAAATGTAACTTCAACCAAGTAGCAGATATTCTTTCATATATGTTTTTCCCCAACAGACTATCTGAAATGCCCACTTGGTATGTAGCCAACCCTCTCACACTAGCTGATGACTCTCCCTTTCTTAAATTGTAAGAATTGTTTAGATAACTTTTTTGGAAGGGCACACCTAGTGGTGCTCAGGGCTTACACTAGTTCTACACTCAGGGATCACCCTTGGCAAACTCGGGAGACCAAATGGGGTGTCAGCGGATCAAACTAGAGTTCAAAGAATGTAAGTTAAGTGCCTTGCTGCTGTATTACCTCTCCATCCTGTAAGAAGTCTTTGAGAAAGGACATTGAATTGTGTTTTTGTTTTTGTTCACTCTTATGTTCTCAGTGCTTAATTAGCACATTAAATAACTTGTTTTTGTTGACGCTTATCATATTCCCAGTGCTCAGTGCCAACTGACACATTAATTGTATAATTGATGAATGACCAGCGGCAGCACTGGGATGTAAAGAGAGTTTTTAATTACTTTGGGGAAAGTATCTTTTCTGCCCTTACCTTTCTAATAAGAGAATACCAGAAGTTTAGTTATGTTAATTTCAGGGTTGATTTTTTTTCTTGGTCTAGAAAATGATAACTGCTAGGAAAAAATTATGGAAGAATGATTGCCCCATTTCAATTTAAATATTTGTAATGGTATGGGTTTTTTGGGATCACAACAGCTTTGCTCAGGATTGATTTCTGATGGTGTTCAAGTGTCAGTATGCAGTGCTGAAAGATTGGAAATGCAGTTGGTTGCAAGCAAGACAAGTGTTTTACTCTATACTATCTTCCTGGTCCCTGTCATAGCACAAAAGAATAAAACTGCAAATGCTTAAAGCACCCTTCTAATGTTTAAGAATCGAAACCCAATTAAAATTAAACTCAGTTAACCAGAGTTGCTACTAAATAATTACAATAGCTTTGGAGAGTCTCTAATAAAATGGTTACTATACTAATAAAATGGTTACTATACTAATAAAATGGTTACAAATGTCTTTTACTAATTCCTAAATTTATGTAGAGATTTGCTACTGATATTTAGGTAGAACTTCCTATTGTCAAATGTTCCAACTTAACCATTTTATGTATAAAATTCCCTGACATTAATTCACTTGTAGAAGAGTACCATCATTACTTCCAAAATTTTTTCATCCCCTTTGAAATTCCATACTTAGATAAGCAGTAGTTCTCTATTCTCCTCTGGGTGTCAGGAAACATTTAATCTATGTCTATGAATTTCATTATTCTAAAGTCATTCTCATAAATGAGATTATATAATATTTGCACTTTCATGTCTGGCTTGTTTTACTTATATATTCTAAGACTCACCCATGTTGTTTTTATATATCGGAAGTGTATTCTTTTGATGTGGCTGAATAATACTCTAATATCTACCAAATTTTCTTTTCCCACTTATTTGTATGGGCACTTTATATAAAAAAAGATCAAATAGCATATATTTGTTATTTTGTTATATATAAAATAGAAAATTGCATGATATAATCAATATAGCTATAAACTTTATACAGGTATAATACATATTCAATATTTGTATGAAAAATGGTGATATAAATTATTAAGCACTGCATATAGACTATGACTATCACTATCTTCCCGTTAATCATCTATTTGCTAGAGCGGGCACCAGCAATATCTCCATATGTCCTATCTCATGTTAGTAGAATCCAAAGGCATCCGCTTGCTCCAGGAACATAAAGAGCCTCAAACATTATAGTAGGTCACAGGAATGACCTAATATAAATGTTACTGGTATTTGGCATATCAAATACTGCAGGAGCAGCTTGCCAGGCTTGCCGTGCTGGTGGCATACTGTTGTAGTCACCTCTAAATAAAGCATTTATTGATGCGGCTGCACGAGCCGGGCTGTGATAGTCTGGTCTGCTGGGTGGAGTTGTGGACGAGAGGGAAGTCCGGATGTGGAAAATGGCGGGCCCCATGGAGTAGGGGAGGGTGGTCTGGCTTGTTGTGAGGCTCTGCTGGGCTGGCAGGCCAGGGCTAGAACCCGCCATGCCTACCGGATGCCTCACGAGCAGCTGGGCACAGGGAGAGCAAGTAGCAGCTCTGCCCCATGTCTGAGAGTCTCTGGTTCAGCATACCTGGGTCGGATTGAAAAAAAAACTGCTGCAGGGTGGCTGTTGATGATCTGGGCTGTGATAGTCTGGTCTGCTGGGTGGAGTTGTGACGAGAGGGAAGTCCGGATGTGGAAAATGGCGGGCCCCATGGAGTAGGGGAGGGTGGTCTGGCTTGTTGTGAGGCTCTGCTTGGGTGGTAGGCCAGGGCTAGAACCCGCCATGCCTCCCGGATGGATGCCTCATGAGCCGCTGGGCACAGGGAGAGCAAGTAGCAGCTCTGCCCCATGTCTGAGAGTCTCTTTTTTGGGTCACACCCAGCAATGCTCAGGTCCTACTCCTGGCTCTTCACTCAGGAATTACTCCTGGGATTCCGGGATCGAACCTGGGTTGGCTGTGTGCAAGGCAAATGCCCTACCAGCTATGCTATCACTCCAGCCCCTGTGGGGGCTCCTTAGTGTGTGCATATAGACTGTGTGGATATTACTTAAGTAGTTACACTATTACTTAAATAATTACTGTATTATTATTTAAGACTATCTCATTCATATTCTGTGATATGTGTGTTATCTAAAAATCAGACCTTTTGCATATTTTTTGTAGAAAAACTGGCTCAATACAGTGGTGGACACTGAAATAAAAATATCTGTTTATCCTGTTTTCAATCTTAGGCTATAGATTCAGATTACATTTTCTAATGTAAAGATTATCATCAGTAATTGTATAGTACTAAACAATATAAATTTCTAGCACAATAATATAATAGAGACCTATGCAGCTATAACAGAGAATGACAGGGCTGAGATAGCTCAGAGCATGTTTGGTATGTACTGGGCCAAGTTCTAGCATGGTCTCCCAAGAACCACCAAAAAGAGGGTTTAGGGGGAGAATGAAAAAGATCTCTACATACTTAGAGGTGGTGAATCTCAGTATATATAGCTAAACGCAGATAGTGTCTGGTATAGTAACTTTAATCTAAAAGGGATGAAATTTATTTGCACTTTAATTTGAACAAATAACAGGCATGGGCCCAGAATGATAGCACTGTGTGGGTAGGGAGCTTGCCTTGCATGCGGTCAACCCAGGTTCTATCCCCAGCACCCCATATGGTTCCCTGAACACTTCCAGGAATAATTTCTAAATATAGATCCAGAAGTAACCTCTGAGCATCACCAGAACCCAAACCAACCAACCAAACAAACAAACAAACAAAAAACAAAAACAGGTCATTGAGAATTAATAAAATGGTTACTATAAAGCAAACTGAACTAGGGGCCGGAGCAATAGCACAGTGGGTAGGGCGTTTGCATTGCACGCAGCCAACCCAGGTTTGATCCCTGGCATCCCATATGGTCCCCAAGCACTGCGAGGACTAATTCCTGAGTGCAGAGCCAGGAGTAACCCCGAGCATCACCAGGTTTGACCCAAAAAAGAAAAAAAAGAAGAAAGCAAACTGAACTAGGAGGAACTTTAGGAAGGATGTATAAAATCATTCAAAAGAAATCTTACATCAGAGAGAATGGCACATATCACAAATACTGTCCACAATCTCTGCTGGCGGATACAGTGAAAAAAAGAACCCTCATCCACTGCTGATGGAAATGTTGTCTGGTCCAAACCCTGTGGAAGTCAGTATGGATTTCCACAATTCTCAGTAAACTCAAAATTGAGCTCCTATATGACACAGAAATTCTACTTTTGGGTGTCTATTGTCAGGACAGAAAAACATTCATTCAAAAGAACATATGCAACCATTAATGTTTATGGCGATCAGAACAAAAGCTAAGATCTGGAATCAGTCTAGATGTCCAATGACAGAGAGTGGGTCATGAAGATATGGTATATATATATATATATATATATATATATATATACACACACACATATATATATATACACACACAATGGAATACTACACAGCTATAAGGAATGATGGAATTGTGCAATTCTCAACAATACGGATAGAACTGGAATATATGTTAAGTCAAGTAAGCCATAAGAATCAACACAGGACGTTATCACATATATGTGGTATTTGGTATCACTGTCTGTCTTCCCGTTCATTATCGATTTGCTTGAGCGGGCACCAGTAACATCTTCATATGTCCTGTCTCATGCTAGTAGAGCCCAAGGGCATCTGCTTGCTCCAGGAACATAAAGAGCCTCAAACCATTCCATCAGGTCATGGGAATGAGGTTTATAATTGTTACTGGTATTTGGAATATCAAATATGACACGGGTAGCTTGCCAGGCTCAGCCATGGTATTTGGTATTTAGAATAACTGGATGAGGAAATGAGATACTTTAAAAAGGGAAACGCCCTGTTCAATCTTGGCCCTAAGGTACAGGGAAGAGGAGGAAAGAAAGAGTGGAGGGCACTGGGAGAAGAGACAGCTGAGAAGCAACGGAGTCTATGTCAGGGAGTCAGGAATACAGGTGGTTTAAAAATAACAGATGGACATACTGAGTGAAATGAGTCAGGAGGAGACGGATGAAATGTAATGACTTGATTCATTTGTGGGATGCTAAAAAAATACATAATATGAAACCAATGCCCAATGACAGTAGAAACAAGGGTCAAGAGTATTGGTCCATGGTTGGAAGCCCGCTTCAAGTGCTTGGGGTAAAGACCATTGGGATAGGGAAAGAAGCACTCTAACGAAGATAGGTGTAAATGATCACTCAGGATAAGAACTATGTGCTCAAAGTAGGTAAAGGAACAAACATGGTAACTTCTCAGTAGCTGAATTGCAAACCATAATGTCCAATGGGAGAGAGAGATAGGGAGAAAGAAGGAAAGATCTTGCCATAGAGACAGGTTGGGGGGTGGGGGCATGGCAGGAGGGAAAAGGGGGAATTGGTGGTGGGAAATGTACACCGATGGAGGAATGGGTGCTGGAACCTTGTATGACTGTAACCTAATCATGAACAGCTTTGTAACTGTATCTCATGATGATTCAATTAAAAAAAAAAAGAAATGGTATAGCCAAATATTCAAAGAGTCAAAAACACCGAAATGAAGAAACCCAAAGTTTAACAACCAAAATGAGAAAGGTGCCTGGCAGGCACAGGCTGGCCGAGTGCAAGGCAATCACCCTACCCGCTGGGCTATCGCTCCGCCCCAAAGGGGGAAATCTTAGGCAATTTTGTTACCATATTTTATTTATAAAATGTTACCTTGAAATTAATAAAAAACAAACAATAAATATGCTCATATTAATTAGGGCAGGAGGGGAGACAGGCAGGAGGAGGGGCTATGAGAAGGGACCTGGGAACACTGATAGAGGGAACGTGACAGTGATGGCGGGATTGGTGCTGCAATATTGTATGTCTAAAACTCAACTATGAATAGCTTTGTAAATCACAGTGCTTTAAAAAAAGGGGGAAATCTTTTTTTTTTTGCTTTTGTGGGGTACACCCGGCGATGCTCAGGGGTTACTCCTGGCTCTGCACTCAGGAATTACTCCTGGCGGTGCTCGGGGACCAGATGGGATGCCGGGATCGAACCCGGGCCGGCAGAGGCCGGCCGAGTGCAAGGCAATCACCCTACCCGCTGGGCTATCGCCTCCGCCCCCAAAGGGGGAAATCTTAGGCAATTTTGTTACCATATCTTATTTATAAAATGTTACCTTGAAATTAATAAAAAACAAACAATAAATATGCTCATATTAATTAGGTACCATTATTTTCATTGCAAGATATAAAAATAAGTAGAAAATATGAATCTTATATTTCAACAATAAAACAAAATTAAGAATTAAAGACAAATTTCCCAATTTTCATACACAAAGAGACTTAAGTGATAAACTCTAAATACCTTCAGGGCTAGCCACAATGTGTAAAATAAGAGGCAGAGAGATGCAGAGACAGAGAGAGAGACAGAGAGAGAAAGAGAGGAAACTGGGGTACCTGCTATTAAGGCAGCATGGGGGTGGGCAGGAGGGGTGGGGTACATTGGTGGTGGAAATGGGGCACTGGTGGAGGGATGGGTGCTGGTATACTGTATTACCAAGAACCAATTATGATCACCTTTGTAATTGTATGTTTCACTGTGGTATAATAAAAAATTAAAAAAAAATAAAAAAAAAAACAAACAAAAAAAAAATTTCCCAATTTTCCTTTGGGAAAAATACATTTATATCACTGGACAGTGAAGAAGGCTTGAACCTCGGGCCTTATTCATGCAAAGCATGCACTACAGTCCCAAGGAATTTTTTTTCCCCTTTGTTGAGCTTTTGGTGCACACCCGGTGGCAGCTGCTGCCTGCTAGGCTAGAGGGTTGGTGACTCCCAGTGACCCACAGAGGATCATTAACTTCTGGGGATCAAACCAGAGTTGGCTAAATGCAAAATAAGCACCTTATCTCCAAAACTATCTCTAGGGCCCTGAAACAGGATTGCCTGAAGAAACAGCTGACCATAGTCAGGGGGCATAGAGTATAACAAAGCAACTCGGACTATCTTGTTTTACTACAAAGTGATGAAGCAATGACAGACCAGTGAGTCATTTGGACAAGTGAGTGTCCAAAGGACACAAAAGCTAATTTCAATGCCCAAAAAAGGCCAGTGATTCCAGATTAGACAGAGGAAGCTCCATTAATTTTGCCCTATTCTTATTATGTTTTACTAAATAGAGTAATACTGCATAGACAAATCTAAATTCTTGAATTTTTACTTTATTTTACTCTTTGCTAATTATTTTTGTTTTATTTTGGATCCATAACCAGCAGTGCTCAGGGCTTACTTATGGCTCTGCACTCAGGGATCACTCCTGGAGGTTCTCAGGGACTATATGTAGTGCTAGGTATCAAACCCAGTTTGGTAGTTTGCAAGTGTTTTATGTTCTATACTATTACTCTATGCTCTGTTTGTACTACCTCTCCAGTCATTATTCTTCTCTTTGTTTGCAGGGGGTGGGGGTGTAGGGGAAACATACCTGGTAGTGCTCTGGTATTACTCCATATTCTGCTCCTGGTGGTGCTTGGAACCATACATGATTCTGGGAATCTAACCAGAGATGGCTATATGCAAGGCAATCGCAATAACCCCCGTACTCTCTGGCCCCTAATCTGCTGGAATTTTGAATTTCCAGGATTAGGCACATTAAGTATATAAATATCATGTAAAAAATAAGAAAATTTTGGGTCTGGGGTCTGTTGTAGAGAAAATCAAAGAGATTTCCATGATACAGTTTCAAATGCTTTCATGAATTAGAAGTCATTCATTCAGCACAATTGACTGGATGTTCTCTATGTGCCAGATGCTGTGATAAAGGATAAATTTGAGTTACTAGCTGTTTACTGGGAACTTAGTACACATATTGAGCAACAATTAGAATAAAATGCAGAAATACAGAGAGCAGTAAGGAAACAGAACAATGGAGTCGCATGGGATATATTGGTCCAGACCGAAGCAGAAGGTAGACCTGAGGAGCCTTAAGGGAGGCATTAGGAAGAAAGTGACCACTGGAATGAGCCCTATTAGACATGCAAGCCCAGGAGGCAGACACCAGAAGAGGCCCTGCTGCACAACAGCATGAAAAAGGCAGAGCAAAAAGTCAGCTCCTAATCTACAGGGAGCTACAAAAAGACAGGAGACAAGAGGAATATGCAAAAGCCACAAAGGCCTTCAGACTTCATGTAAAGAAACCAGGAATTTACATTGCTGTTGTTTTACTTGGGGGCCACACCCAGCAGTGCTCTGTGCTTATCCTGGCTCTGTGCTCAGGGATCATTTCTGGAGAGATCGGGGAACCTTATGTGATGCCAGGGATCAAAGCCAGGTAGGTTGTATGTAAGGCATGGGACCTGTACTATTGCTCTGCTTCCAAAAATTTATTTTGCAATTGCAGTACATTGGTGTTAATGATCATGCTCTTGAGTAGAAGGGAGTCACTTCAGCCTTTTATATAAGGGGATTACTTGGTTCAGTATTTTTTCCAGTACATAAAGGCTATGAGAAGAATGCTCCTGCATTACACAGAATGGAGAAGGAAGACCAGTAAAGTAAGAAGGCAATGGCACTGCCTGAAACATGGAAACATGGAAGCAGTAGGAGCGATGCAGAAAATGGAGTGGAGGCAGAAGTCTTTAGAAATGCAAAATATGTTGGGTGAAAGAAGACATGACTGACTAGAAGAGTGTGAAAAACTGATAGATCAGTATGATCACTGGGAAAGAGAGATGTGAGTGGGAAAGGAGTAATGAGAAAGTGAAGGCAATAAATATGTGCCCCACTTTCAAGGAGTACTTCAAGAGATCCCTCAGCCAACGTCATAAAACTGTAAGTTTTGTTGAGTTTTAAGTTTTAATATGGTTATGTTGAGCTTTTATTGAAGGACCAAATCATCCTTCAGTGATGAGTAGTTTAAAAGGGGTGGGCAATTTGTGTACCCAATTTCAAACTACTGGAACCAGTACAAGAGGGGACTGTATCATTTTAGTACTTGCATGTATGGACTGGTTATAAGTGTTCAGACTGACAGCTCTGAGTTAATTGGTTTTTCTGTGCTATTTAAAATGTGTTTAAAAATTTTGAGTGTGGCATATATGTGCATGACATAAATATATATATATATACATATATATGTGTGTATTTATATTTATATATATAGAGAGTATGATAACAGTATCCAAGGTTAGGCAAAACATGGATGAGGAGGTCTTGTCAATAGGTGGAATCTACCTCAAACATGTGGAAGTCAGAGGTTAGCTAAGACAAAGAAGGAAACAGTGTGCTCCTAATCGTCAAAGATGATAATAACAGCCTAGAACAGAGCATCGAATATAATCAAAGGCATACACATGAAAACCTCTAAATGTATGTATTGCAACCCACAAAGTGTAAGAAAACAGAGAGAGAGAGAGAGAGAGAGAGAGAGAGAAAGGAGATAAAGAACCTGCCATAGAGGCAGGCTAGAGGAGGGGGAGGGAATTGGGGACATTGGCGGTAGGAAATGGGCACTGGTGGAGGGATGGGTGCTGGAACACTGTATGACCGAAACCCAAACATGAGCATCTTTGCAACTATATATCTCATGATGGTATAATAAAATATAAACACACAAACAAATAAACAAATAAATACATAAATAAATAAATAATTAAGTGTGGTAGGGCTTTTAAAATTAATAGTTGTTCAGAGTTCAAATAATGTGTTCAACACAAAATAATTGAATATAAATATATTACTGAGGTAAATAATTATACAGGAATTACTACACTTAATGACTGACTTCTCTAAAGGACAAATTCTGAGAGTAATTGTAGTTTTGTGACACAGCTAAAAAGGATCAGTGATCATATGCCACGTATGCAACTGAATAACTTATGGGACCAGGGAAACAGCTCAGAGGGCAAAGCACATGCTTGTGAGAGGCTCCAAGTTTGTGCCCTGGCATCCCCCAGCACTGTTGGGTGTGAGCAGCTCCAGAACCTAATCATCATACCTGCACCCTGGGGCGAGTTTCACCAGGAATGGTCCCTAGGACTCCTCAGCACAACTCTCCCTAATAGATTTTGTTCGGGGACCACATGCTACAGTGCTCTGGGGATACTCCTGGCTTAGAAATTAGGTGTCACTGCCAGTGCTGCTCCAGGGATGATATTGGTGCCAGGATTGAACTAGCATTGGCTGTGAAGCAGGCAAATGCCTGTATTATCTCTCCCGTCCCGATAGTGCATTAAAAAAACCCAGATATTCTAGATTTGACAGGACGTATGGGGATGTTACTGGTGCCCCCTCAAGCAAATCGATGAACAACCGAATGACAGTGATACAGTGATGAGGGAGGCCAGAGTGATAGTACAGTGGGTAGGGCATTTGCTGTGCACATAGCTGATCCGGGTTCTAACTCTGGCATGCCATATGGTCCTCTGAGACTGCCAAGAGTAATTTCTGGGTGCAGGGCCAGGAGTAAATCCTGAGAACAACTGGATGTGCCCCCAAAACAAACGAAAAACCCGGAACAAACAAAAGCAATGCAGTGATGGGGTGGGAGGATGTCTCCCAAGCAATTTCAATGCCCTGGGGTCACTCCCCAGCAATGGAAGTTGTGGTGTCAACTCCACAACCCAGGACTGCTCAGACCCAGAAGTTTTATGGGCCATCATTAGGGATGCCCAGCTGAGCACAGCAGGGAGGTTCTGTAGTGCTCAGAATCAAGCCCACACTCTCACATGCTAAACGCCCTCCAGTCCTTGAAGTTATCTCACTAGCCTCCAAACACTGCAATTTTATTTTATTTTATTTATTTATTTATTTATTTATTTATTTATTTATTTATTTATTTATTTATTGCTTTTTTGGGTCACACCCAGCAATGCTCAGGGGTTTCTCCTGGCTCTGCACTCCACTCAGGAATTACTCCCGGCGGTGCTCAGAGGACCATATGGGATGCTGGGGATCGAACCTGGGCGGCCTGGGCCGGCTGCGTGCAAGGGCAACGCCCTACCCGCTGGGCTATCGCTCCGGCCCCATATTTATTTATTTTTTTTACTGAAAGATGGTACAACTTTATTTTTTTTTTGGCCTTGGATTTTTTTTAATAAGTAGTTTATTATACCACCATGAGATATACAATTACAAAAATGTTCATATTTGGGTATTGGTCATACAGTGTTCCAGCACCCATCCCTCCACCAGTGCCCATCTCCCACCACCAATGTCCCCGGTTCCCTCACCCCTCCCCCAGCCCGGCCTCCACAGCAGGTTCTTTATTTCTTTCCCTTTCTCTCTATTTCTTTCTCTTTTCCTTCCCTTCCAGACAATGGATTACAGAACATACATTAAAGGGTTGTCATTTGTATCTTTTTTGCCTGTATTTAATTCTCAGTTCTAGGTTGGTATTAGTACTTTCGACAATTGTTAGCACACTGTTCCATTTTCTGTCTTACCTAGCCTCTGACTCCCACACATTTGTGATAATTTCCACCTTTGATAAGACCTCCTGATTCATGTTTCACTTGACCTTGGACATTAGTATCAAAATATATACATATATATTTATGTCATGCAAATAAATGCAGTCATTCTATATCTCTTTCCTTATGGCTAATTTCACTCAACATGATCATCTCCATGTCCATCCATTTATAGGCAAATTTTATAGCTTCATTTTTCCTAACAGCTGCACAGTATTCCATTGTGTAGATGTACCAAAGCTTCTTTATCCAGTCATCGATTCTTGGGCACTCTGGTTTGCTTCCAGATTCTGGCTATTGTGAATAATGCTGCTATGAACATAAAAGTAGGGATGGCGTTTCCGCTGCCTATTTTTGGCCTCCCAGAATAGATTCCCAGGAGTGGTATGGCTGGGTCAAATGGAAGTTCAATTTCTAGTCTTTGGAGGAATGTCCATATTGTTTTCCAGAAAGACTGTACCAGCCGGCATTCCCACCAACAACGGATGAGTGTCCCCTTTTCCCCACATCCACGCCAGCACTTGCTGGTTTTGCTCTTTTGGATATGTGCCAGTCTCTGTGGTGTAAGATGATATCTCATTGTTGTTTTGATATGCATCTCTCTGATGATTAGTGATGATGAGCATTTTTTCATATGTTTTTTGGCCATTAGAATTTCTTCCTTGTTGAAGTTTCTGTTCTTTTCTCCCCATTTTTTGATGGGGTTGTTTGTTTTTATTCCTGAAAAGTTTTACCAGTGCCTGATATATCCTGGATATTAACCCCTTATCAGATGGGTATTGGGTGAATATTCTTTCCCATCCTGTGGACTGCCTTTGTATCTTAGTCACTGTTCCTTTTTGAGGTCAGAAACTTTTAGTTTCATGAAGTCCCATATGTTTATCTTTTCTTCTAGTTGCTTTGTTAGTGATGTTTCACCTTTGAAGATACCTTTAGCTTCAATGTCATGGAGGGGTTTTCCTATATTTTCTTCAATGTACTTTATGGATTCAAGTCTGATATTGAGATCTTTAATCCATTTTGATCTGATTTTTGTGCATGGTGTTAGACACAGGTCCAAATTCATTTTTTTACATGTCGCTGCCCAGTTTTCCCAACACCACTTGTTGAAGAGGCTTTCCTTACTCCATTTTGGACTCTCTGCACCTTTATCAAAGATTAAATGATCATGTGTTTGAGGTTGGGTGTCAGGATACTCAATTCTATTCCATAGGTCCACAGGTCTGTTTTCATTCGAATACCATGCTGTTTTAATTACTACTGCCTTGTAGTACAGTTTGAAGTTGGGAAAGGTGATGCGCCCATCTCCTTTTTCCGAGGATTGCTTTAGCTATCCGTGGGGTTTTATTGTTCCATACAAATTTCAGGAGCGTTTGGTCAATTTCTTTAAAGAATGTATCCTTTTTTTTTATTTTTATTTTGTTTTTTGGGTCACACCCGGCAGTGCTCAGGGGTTTCTCCTGGCTCTGCACTCAGGAATTACTCCTGGCTGTGCTCGGGGACCATATGGGATGCCGGGATCGAACCCCGGCCGGCATGGGCCGGCCGCGTAAGGGAAGGGCTATTGCCCCGGCCCCAGAAGAATGTATCCTTATAGGGACTGAATTGAATCTGTACAGAGCTCTAGGGAGTATTACCATTTTGATAATGGTGATTCTCCCCATCCATGATCAGGAAATCAAATACTGCAATTTTAAAAGGTCAGAAGATTTAAGACAGTTCCCTGATGATGATATATAAATGGCCAATAAACATCTGAAAAGATAGTCAACATTAATACTCATAAAAACCACACGCATCAAAATAATAAAGTTCCATGTAATATCCACTGGGATGGTTATAATGAAAAAAGAAAGGACTGGGAATAAGGCTCAGTGGTATGGTGCAGGCATACCAGGACTCAATCCCAGCACTTGGAAAAATAATAATAATTAAAAGTTGGTGGATGCGCAGAGACTGACACTCTCCTTCACAGTGGGATTGTGGAATAGTATATACAGTTAGTCTGAAAACAGTTTGGCATTTCCTGAAATGGTTAAGGTGCCAGTCAATTATATTCTTAGTCATATACCCAAGAGAAATGTATGTTCACACAAATACTTGTACATGAATGTTCAAGGTAACATAACTCATAATAATAAAAACATGGACAAAATCCAAAACTAAAACTAATGATCAGATTAACAAATTATGGGATAACCACACAAATATTTTTCAGGCAGAAAAAGGGAAGAAATGCTAATCCATAGGTAACTGAAATGTCAAAATTAGATAAGTCAAAATCAGACAAAGGTTACATACTGGATGACTTCATTACATGAAATCATATAAGGATGTAATTTTATCTCCAGAATAGATTCATCTAAAGGAACAAAATGTGGATTATTAGCTGCTTAACGACAGACCGGAGCAAGGATGACCAAGGATAAAGGGAGCAAGGAACTTCGTATTGATAAAGGGTCCAGGGAATCTTTGTTGAGTGATGAAAATGCTCTGAAATTAGAGACTGGTAATTGCTACACAACACCGTGAATTGTAAACATTTTTTAATATTTTTTTCCTTTTTGGGGTCACACCCGGCCATGCTCAGGGGTTGTTCCTAGCTCTACACTCAGGATTTACTCCCGGCGGTGCTTGGGGGACCATATGGGATGCCAGGGAATTGAACCCGGGTGGCTGCGTGCAAGGCAAATGCCCTACCTGCTGTGCTATAGCTCTGGCCCGAATTGTAAACTTTTAAATGGTGAATTTAATGTTACGTGAATGATAATGAGACTTTGTTTCAAAGCCTAAAAGATCTTTTCAAATAAATGTTTAGAAATATTTTAAATAGATATTTGAAAAAAGATTTTAAATGAATATTAAGATCACCTAAAAAGTTACGGGAACATGCTATAGTTTAACTTTATTTTTTCTTTTTTTTTGATAGTATATAAAAATAGCAGTATTATTTGTGAGGAGAAGGCCACACCTGGCTCTATGCTTGTGTCACCTTATGTGGTACCAGGATTGAACCATAATTGGCAGCATACAAGGCAAACACTAACCCCCGCACTATCCCTTTAATTTCAACAGTGTATTTTTTTATTAAATATTTTATTATACCACCGTGAGATATACAATTACAACGTTGTTCATGTTTAGAGGTTTCGGTCACATAGTGTTCAGCATCCTGCCCTCCACCAGTGCCCATTTCTCAGTACCAATATCCCCATTTCCCTACCCCTCCCATAGCCTGCCTAAATGGCAGGTTCTTTATCTCTTTTCTCTCTCTCCCTCTCTCTTTTCCTTCTCTTATACATTGTGGGTTGCACTACATACACTTAGAGGCCATCATGTGCATTTTTTGGCCTGTATTTAATGCTCAGTTCTAGGTTGGTATTATCCCTTTCAACATTTATTCACACATGTTCCCTTCTCTGTCTTACCTAACCTCCTGACTTCCACACGTTTGCAGTAATTTCCAGTTTGGGTAAGACCTCCTGGTCCACGTTTTGCCGACATTGGATTTTGGTGTCATAATATGTATATATATATATATATATATATATATATATATATATATATATATGTATATATATGTATGTATATATATGTCATGCAAATAAATGCAGTCATTCTATATCTCTCTCTTTTCTTCTGACTAATTTCACTCAACATAATCCTTTCCATGTCCATCCATTTGTAGGCCAAATTTCATAACTTCATTTTTCCTAACAGCTGCATAGTATTCCATTGTGTAGATGTACAAAGTTTCTTTATCCAGTCATCAGTTCTCAGGCATACTGGTTGTTTCCAGTCAACAGTGTATTTTAAAACCTCAAGTATCCTAGATTTGATGAAATACCCTAGCTACTAGTAATTACTCTATTTTTAAAATCATAACAAAGAAATCATATGCTTAACTGTACTTACTTTTCTTTTTATTTATTTTGGTTTTCGGGACTACATCTGGGGTACTTAAGGTTTAATTCAGGCTGCTTTGTGTTATTGGGGATACAATTCAGTGATACAGTATTTGAAACATGTACTCACTCAACTATTTTCTTAGTCACTAAAGAAGGTGTGTGTGTGTGTGTGTGTGTATGTGTGTGTGTATAAAAAGGACTTTTATTTCTTTTACTGGTGAGAATTCACTTCTGTTGATCATTTTTAGCCTTCTGTTTTTCTTTTTTTTTTTAATTGAGGTTCTATGATTTACAATATTGTTATTGGTGTTTTCCCTATGTGCATAGTTCCAATGCCATAACAAATAAGGGGATTAATAGAGAAATGGCAGGAAAGGAAAGAGGGTGGGCTGAAGACAGTGGGGTGGCAAAACAATATATACTCTCCTGGTTGCCAGTCCTGTGTGGCACACTTCTTATTTGCAAACCTAAAATGTAAAGATTAGGCTTTTGGAGTACAAGTAAACTGAGGACAGAACGTTCTTATTCAGGTGCTTGGGCAAGAACAGTTGTTCTTGTCTAATACTGATCTCTGGCCAGGTTTCAAACCCACACAAACTCATGGACTAACTTTAAAATATACACATAGTCTATGCACTAGAGACTGTACAGTGTACAGTGGATAGCATTCTTGCCTTTCATGCAGCCGACTCAGATTCAATCCTAGACATAACATATGGTCTCCCAAGCCCTTCCAGGATTTATCTCTGAGTGCTGAGTCAGGAGCAAGCCTTGATAACTGCCAGTTGTGGCCCTCAAACCAAAAAAGTAAATGAATAAAGTAGAAATATTCTAAATTATGACAATGCATCTAATTTATTCCCTTTGATTTATAACTGTCACTAAGACATCAACAAACTATGTTTATTATCATAAAATATTTGTAATGACTGTCTACTAAACTCAAAATCAAATATTCATTTGTAATCAGTATTTACTAAATTATTAAAACTGCCTAAATCTTTGAGAAAATTTAGCAACCATCTTGAAGCAGAAATTTCAGCTTAACAAAATGTCCTCATTGCTTCAGTCTCCTGATTAATCTGTTCCTCAAATGCTACAACTCTGCAATGGTAACAAGAAAAGAATTAAGCTTTAAATGTTTACTTCTGCTTTCAGAATATCAAACTAAAAGGGGTACAAAAATGATTCAACTGGTCTGCTGTGCCAACAGCTGCTAACAAAACTCACAGACTGAAGACAGAACTGACTTAAGCAATATTGCGATAGATAATCTTGATAATAGTAACTTTATCAAAAAAAAAGTCTCTACACATAAATATGTGACACAAAAGTCACACTGGAGTGGTGAGAAATGAGTGTGGGAATAAAGGTACTAGTTTCAGGCCATCTCATGAGAAGATCAAGCACTAAGAAGCAAAATCCAAGAGCAAATCATTTTTGTCTTTCTTATTGGAGGGAGGGGGTCTGGGGTTAATCCTAGCAGTGACAAAGGTACATGTAGTGTGGGATACAGACCTTAGTCAGTGCTGGGGATCAAACCACATGTTCCAGCCTGTTTTTTTAATGATAATGGTAGGTTAAGTCCATGCACACGTCACAGAAATGTCACTATTTTCCTCAGCAACCGTCCACAAAGTACTGATAAAGCAGGGAACAAATAATTTTGAAATAGTTTTTCCCTTACCTTCACTGATCAAATGTAATGCATCATGCTTTCCATCTCCTTCTTGTGAATGACCTGGGTCCAGTGAAGTCTGAGAAAGGCTAACTTCAGCTGATAACTGGTCAAGGCTGTGATAACTTTTCCTGAAAAACAAAGATGAAATACTACTTGTATCTGTTCTCACGAAAGAATTTCCAGAGATAGTCTTTAATAGTTCTCTTCCGTTTATTAGATTTCTATTTCTATTTTCATTTTTTCCTCTAAAACTTTGTCTTTATCTTAACTGTAACATGATCTCTATTATGCTTCCCCCTTAATTTTTTGATGGTCAGTCAGCTTAAATCATTGAAAAAAGGGAACTAATTATTTAAAAAAAAACTTAAATCCTTAGATAAGTTTTTTATTATCCAGCTGGTTGGGAAACAGGAACTTCTGGTTAGGAGCAGAAAAATCTATAGATAATGATTAATGAAAAAAATAAAACTGACATGGTAAGAATAACTACAGTTTCTAATATTTAAAAAAATTTCCAAGTCTTGATATTTTATAGATGGTTATTATATAACAATCATAACAAGGTATTACTACAACTTCTATAATTTTTAAGTTTTTTAAATGTTGGCAATGAAATACCTGTTTGTATTATTACATCAAGATAATTCATTTCCTCTTATCTATTTAAATTATAATTCTATTTTATAGTAAACAAATTAGACAAACACTTATAGAGAAACATTCAGTAATAAAAGTAATCTTAATGAAGGCTTCTTAGCAAACTTTACTCATACTCATTTTGTCTAGATGAAATCAACTCAAGAGATATACATACAGCTTTGCTCTTTTCAAATAAAAGGGATTACTACTTCCAAATAGAAATGGCACAGGGAAAAAGATGATTTTAGGTTTAAAATCATTGATTTTAATCATTAGATTTTTCTGGTTATTTATTACAGAATAACCAGACCTTATTTAATTTTCTAGAAATGTTATATATTTTTTGATATTATACAGGAGAAGACAAAACGTAAATACCAGAGCTACTCTATTCATACAGACAACAGCAGACTTATAAATTTATCCTAGGTAGTATTAAGATGGGGGTAATATTTATCAGGCATCTGGGTTTTCCTCTAAGAAATAAAAAAATGAGATGCTAAAAAAAAACTTTCCTAGATTACATGATGACTTCTTACTATCCAGAGTATGAAAGTTTTGAATCATATTTTGAAGAACTTATTTTCACTATAATAGCTGAATCCTGATATCCATAATAGGCAACAGAAATATCAGTGGGGTCTTGGTTTTAGGACCACTCACACACACACACACACACACACACTATCCCACATACTCATGACCTTTATATGCATCCTCCAAATCTATAGATTCCACATCCACAGATTTCAACTGATACCAAATTGATTCTATGAATAAAGAATCAGTGGACAGATAATCCACTGTAAATAAATAATAAATAAATAAAATAATCCATGTACAAATAAACCTGCATAATTCAAACCCCTACCTTTTAAGAGTAAACTGTATTTCTCATAATTGGAGGGTAGACTATACTTTGTGGTACTCCTAAGGAATTAGTTCTGGCTATATGCTCCTGGGTGATATATGGAAGTATTCAGAGGAACATATGTTGTGCTGGGAATCAAACCAGAATTCCTACATGCAAGGGAACTGCTTACTCCCTACACTACTTTCTGCTCCTGGAACTAAATTTTTAAAAACTGAAATTAGTTACTTAATCAAAATAATAAAAGAAAATATTAAAGTTATGTATTATTTTAAGGGCTCTTTCGGGTCAGGAAAATAAACATTTTTTGTTATTTTTGTTATTTTTGAATTATTACTATACAAAAAATTATGGCTTCTATGCCATTATACTGCTCCGTAATCTAAATGAAGTTTTTAGGAATTGCATCATGTCCCAAATACTTGGGACATGATAAAATAAAATCCATTACATTCAATGTCTTTTGATTTTATAGTCAAATTTTTTTTAATTTGTAAAAAAAAATTATTCTTACCTGGACATTATACTTCCACCACTCAATTATAAACATAATTTCTTTTGCTGCTTAATTGAGTAATACTGCATTACAATATCATATATGTTCCTGGTGTGTGTCACTAGAAATTGACATACTTCAAAGACCACCTTCCCAATTTTCTCCAATGTGAACAAAGGATATGGTAGTATACATTAATAATTTTTTCAATAATGACTTTACAGTCAATTTTTATACACAGAAACATACCTGATAATAGAAAGTTAAAAGGAAATTGAGCAATAGGCCCAAATTCACTTGTTAGTGAAATATTTTATCATCTTACATTTTATATTAATGATCAGAAGTAATAATATGGGGTCAGAGAGACTGTACAAAGGTTAAGCACCTGACTTGTTTATGGCAAACCCCGGTTCCATCCCCTGACAAAACCTAAGGTCCTGGGTATCTCCAGGAGTGAACCCAGAGCCAGGAGTAATTCCTAAGCAATGCCAGTTGCGGCATCAAAATTCAAAATACATACATTAATTAATAATTATAATAATATTTATTTGCCCTGTGGATATATTAAGGCCAACTGTATTTTAAATTTTGTAGCAGCCACAGAAAACAGAGTGGGGATACACAGGAGATATTATCCAAGTGTATCACTGTATCACTGTCACTGTCTTCCCGTTCATCGTCGATTTGCTCCGAGCGGGCACCAGTAACATCTCCATATAACCTGTCTCATGCAAGTAGAGCTCAAGGGAACCTGCTTGCTCCAGGAACATAAAGATCCTCAAACCATTCCATCAGGTCATGGGAATGAGGTCTATAAATGTTACTGGTATCTGGCATATCAAATACAACACGGGTAGCTTGCCAGGTTCTGCCGTGCAGGTAGCATACTCTTGTAGTCATCTCAGATCACAGCCCGGCTCATCTAGATCCACCCTGCAGCAGTCTTTTTTTTAATCCGGCCCAGGTATGCTGATACAGAGACAGACATGGGGCAGAGCTGCTACTGGCTCTCACTGTTCCCAGCCGCTCATGAGGTGCCGGGAGGGATGGCAGATTCTAGCCCTGGCCCGCCACCCCAGCAGAGCCTCTACAACAAGCCAGATGACCCCCCACTCCATAAGGACCTCCATTTTCCACATCCGGACTTCCCTTCGTCAGAACTCCACCCAGCAGACCAGCCTATCCAAGTGTAGAAAATAAAAACAAATATATACATATTGTCTTTCAAAAAAAGTGCAGAAATGAATATGCAAACATATATACTATACATATATTGATGGTTTGTCCTTCATAGAAATACTCTGCAAAAAAAAATAAGCATTTGCTATAGCAGAATACATCATCTTAATCTACCAAAATTGATGCAAGTATGCAAGGGATCCTGAAAAAGGAGAATATGCTGCAAACTAGGTCCATGTAAAGCCTCAAGCTAAAAAGAGATTTCTGCAAGCCTCAGTGCTTTAGAAACACCTAATCCAGAAATACTGGAAAGACTACTGGGAAGGAAGTGATTGTATCTACTCACTTTAGTGAGTAGGCCATTACAAAAACTAACCTACACAGATCATGAAGGACATATGAAAGTTCATAAAGCTCATTAATTATATGATTAAATAGAAAATTAAGAAACCATGATAAATTTAGCAAACAGAAAAAGCTTAAATATAAAATATAAACCTGACAATGAGACTCATTTTCGGGGAATAGAAATGTTAGGCAGTAATCTAATAAGAATATGGAACATATACCAATATAACCTTTACTTAACAAACTCATATGACCCTAGATTTACATATAAACACGACTTAAGTTTTTGGAAGGAAAAAAAATGACCTATGTGCATTTTAGGGATATGTGTGAGCCAGTGAGACGCTCAAAGGGCTGCAGCACTTGCTTTACATACAGGAGCCCTGGGTGTCTTCCTTATACAGCACTGCCAAAGGCCACTCCCAAGCATTCAGCCAGGAATTAGCCCCCTAAGCATCATAGGTTGGTTCGAGCCGAAGACTTTTAAAACCGGTCTATGATGTAATTAATTGCTGGTGAGCTTATATAGTAAGTCTGCAATACTTTAAAAAGTTTTAGCATGATTCCCTGTCTAAAATAAAGATATAAATTCCAGCATAACTGCTCTGCAAGAAAATAAAAATGAATAAGCTAGAATATTTCAGGTTATATAAAAACCATCACTGTATCACTGTATCACTGTCTTCCCGTTCATCATTGATTTGTTCAAGCAGGCACCAGTAACATCTCCATATGTCCTGTCTCATGCTAGTAGAGCCCAAGGGCATCTACTTGATACAGGAACATAAAGAGCCTCAAACCATTCCATCCGGTCATGGGAATAAGGTCTATAATTGTTACTGGTATTTGGCATATCAAATATGACATGGGTAGCTTGCCAGGCTCTGCCGTCGCGGGGTGGTATACTCTTTGCAGTCACCTCTGATCTCAAGTATTTATTGATGAACAGGGCTTGTGATCAGCTCTTCTGCTGGGTGGAGTTCTGATAGTTAAAAGTAAACAAATTTAAGATCTTATAATGCGAAGGGATCTTTCTGTGAAAAGGTGAAAATATATCTATTTTATCGAACAGTTCATTTGAAGAAAAGCCAACAGACTTAGAAACAAAATTTTATTAAATCATATTAAATCAAATAGCACTTTCTTTTTACTTCAGAGCACCAAGATAAACAGCTACAGATTCCGTAATCTTAACCAGAATTTATTATTATAATATGATCTAGTCATAAATTAGAGGGTCAGTTTCTTTCTCCAAATTATCAAATACTAATAGAGTCAGAGCTAAGTCAAGAATCATAAGACCCAAATTGACATTAAGTAAAGGAATGAGCAGTTGTATTGCTTTCCTTTCTTCAGATTGTAATTTTACTAGTTCTATAAGACTTTGTAAAAATTAATCACTATTATGATATGCAAATGTAAACTAGAAAGAAGCCTTCCACGTAGATTTTATACTGGTTTATTAATACCAGTTATACTGGATTATTAATACCATTTACTTCACTGGTAACTGGAGGGTCAGGAGGTACATATATGACTTTTGGCTAAAACATTTTTTTTTCCCACTAAAGTAACGATGTGGGCCCAGTGATTGTAGCTCTATGGAAGTGTATGTCCTTTGCATGGATGAAGCACTGGGCTTGGATTCCCTCCAACTAAAATAAGGGGGGGAGGGACAAGATAGAAATTAAGTTACAGTGTGAAATGTAATAAAAACACACAGTTTTCAGTCTTTTAATGTTTAGCTATTAGTCTTTTAACTCAGGATGCCAGTTTTTCCAGTGGGAAAGCACTGCTAGGGTGGCAGAGGCCATCCCCTGAGCACTGCTGGGCCAGGCCATCCCTGGGAATGACACTGAGTCTCCAGCACCTAAGTGTGACCCCTATTAAAATAGCAGGGAGCTATTTAATATATTTATCACTGTCTTCCCGTTCATCATTGATTTGCTCCAGCGGGCACCAGTAACATCTCCATATGTCTTGTATCATGCAAGTAGAGCCCAAGGGCACCTGCTTGCTCCAGGAACATAAAGAACCTCAAACCATTCCATCAGGTCATGGGAATGAGGTCTATAACTGTTACTGGTATCTGGCATATCAAATACAACACGGGTAGCTTGCAAGGCTTGTTATATATGTCCTTCGAGGTGT
>JAJIBD010006910.1:0-77796 GCA_021461705.1 Cryptotis parvus | reverse complement strand
TTTACACTGAAATTGAAAAACTACTGATTTTGTATTTAAACACATTGAATAATTTCATTATGGCTTGGAGAAATAACAGATTAAATGTAAACTGCATGAAGGGCGGCCAGGGTTTTATCCCTGGCACTATGGTCTTCTAAGCACCACTGGGAATAAACCTGGAGCAAAGAGTTTGAGACAGAGAGAGAGACAGAGAGAGAGAAAGAGAGGAAACAGGGCTACCTGCTGTTGGGGCAGCCTGGGGGTGGGTGGGAGGGTGGGGGTACATTGGTGGTGGAAATGGGGCACTGGTGGAGGGGATGGGTGCTGGAACACTGTATTACCAAGAACCAATTGTGAACACCTTTGTAATTGTATGTCTCATGGTGGTATAATAAAAAAAATTTTTTAAAAAAGACATCTGAGAATGACTGGCTATGACCCTAAAACCAAAATAATATTTATAGAATAAAGTATCACTTTATTCTATAAATATAGAAAACAATCGTGTTTGTAGAGTTTCATCCAACACAGCTGAATGTGAGCACAGCAAAATGATTAAGGACATGCCTATGAGGCCAAGTCCCCTGGAGCTGTCTCTTCAAGGTTAGGTGACCTTGACAAATCGCTAACATCTATAGTAAAGGCACAGCATCTTTTCTGTTTTTGTGTAACACCCAGCAATGCTCAAAGGCTTACTTTTTTGCTCTGCATTCAGAGATCAGTCCTGGTGGACTCAGGGGACCAAACTGGAGTGCCTGAGATTGAATCAGGATCAACTGAGTGCAAGCTAAGTGCCCTGCCCACTGTATTGTCTCTCCAGGCCCCCAGGGCACAGCATCTTTATCTATAATTTAGATTAAAGGACTTGGGTAATTATGAGAACATATACATATATAAATCAGTGTCTATTACATAATAAATGTTCAACTAATGTTGGCTGTCATTCATAGTGACTGTTAGGTGAAGGGTTGAACTTGTAGAAATATTCAAATAAGAGAACTGGTCATTAATAGTAATATTGATGGCAGAGAAGATGAGAATATTACTGGCATACACTAAATATTACTGTGTTAAGGGCCTCAGGAGAAGGCAAAGTGCCCTCTGAGTTCTGTGAGAAAAGAAGATATGAAGATATGAATATTCAGTGGTAGGAGGGGAAACCAAAACTTAAATGAAACACGAAAAGTCTTAAGGAGACAGCGTCACAATGAAAGATAGCTGCAAAGGTCCAGGAGGTGATTCAGTGCTAAAGCATGTACCTTGCTTGTGTGGAGAGCCGGTGCTTTGATGTTACAAAAAAAGTGATAACCAGACTGTATATCTGATATCACTACAGGGAACAGAAAAATGAGGAAAAGCAGTTATTAGCATCATGACAGTAAAGTTCTGATGCAACAAACTGTTAAGTGTTAAGTAGAAACTCAAAGTGAGAGATAATGATATGAAGATACAAAATGAGCCATACTGTAAAGATCCTTAAATATGAGAAAAGAAGTTGGGATGTAGAAGTGATCTGAACTGTGTCTCAGAGGTCTAATCGGGGAAGATGTGTAGGGAGAGCATGCAATTAGCATTTGACTTAAGAGGGAGAGGAGGCGGAGATTGTTGAAATTTTCAGATAAGTTTTTGGGGAAAGAAAACTTCTACTAAATTCATTAGCTCCAGAACTACAACCATACACTGTCAAGTTTCAATGCAAAGCATTTTCTATTTCAGAACTTGATTTTCTCTTGCCAAAGATGTGTACCAGCACAATAAATGGTCTCAAATGAACTGTGACCTAAGAATCCCAAGTTAAGTTTAAGTCCAAATTCTGGAGTTAATACCTGTCAAATCTCGCCCAATTCTTAGTAGTAACATTTTAAAAAGAAGGAAATGGAGCTGGGGAGACAGCACAGGGGCTCATGCCTGTGGCAAGGATTCAAGTTTGATCTCCAATGAGTATAGCCCTGGTGGCCTCCAGTACCACTGGCCCCAAGCAGCATACATGACCAGGTCTTGACACTGAACCAGCAAGCCTGGTAGAGAGACCAAGTATCACCAGGACAAAATACCCCCTGGATTCCCTTAGGACTATTTCGGAGGTGGCCCCAACCCCCAAAAAGGGAGGGGAAAGAAATATATACATCATTTACTTTTCATATTTTTATAGTTTGAGATCTTGGGTATTTCTCTTGGAGATTTAAAAAATTCCAGCTTTATTTTCTTATATTTTCATTATAGTTTAGGTTGCAATAGTGTGAAATGTTATGGTATCAATGCATGGAGTTGCTGCATCTACCACTTCCAAAGTGTCCATGACCCTCTACCGCTGGCCTTTATGTCACTTATGACCTTATGTCTATCTTCATTCCTTCCCAACTCTCCTCACCCACCCCACACACATATTGTTTGTTAATGAGTTTTGTAATGTGAGGTTAAGGGTTTGTTGTTTTTTTTGATATTGTCTACTACATTGTTTTGGCTCCCTGTAATCCACAGATGAGTGGAATACGCATATTACTGACAAGTTTTAAGGGATACATAAACTCTTTTAGATTTACACAGAATTTGTGTCTATGTGCATTTATTCTTATTTTTTTTTATCTTTTATTCCTAAAATCCTTATTTGGAAATATTTATATATCAGTTTTCATTTTTATATTTTATCAATGTTTATACAAAAAACTTCTAATTCAATAAAATCAAATACTGTCAACAATCTTAAAAAGACAGGTACTATTCTCTCTATCTCTTTTTCTGTTTTTGTTTTGGGGCCACACCTGGTGTAATGCCTCAGGCCTTACTCTTTTGGCTTTGTGTCCAGGGATCACTCTGGTGGTGCTCAGGGGACCATGTGCAGTGCTGGGATCCAACCTGGATTGATGACATGTAAAGCAAGTACCCCACCACCTGCTGTACTATATCTCCAGTATCTTTTTCTATTTTAGAAAATATACACATCACCATATCTAGTAAGTAGTTCTACAGAAAAGAAAACATCAGGACATTCAAAAAATCAAAAGCTGTTCAAGTTTCTTGGCCACAATAGCTCCATATTAGTAGTTCTTTCAGATTCTAGCTTTAATGGATCATGCTCCAGCATCTAAAACACACTATATCAGTATGAAAGTTCAGGTAAAACAGAAACATGCTTGTAACTGATTATTCAAATTAGTATTTTAGTGACTATTACACAAAACTATTTCAAAATATAAGTGTATAGCACGCACTTTTTATATGGCTTTTAACAACTGCTGATTAGATCAACAATTTTCAAAAAAATTCATTTTAAATGAGGGGGGAAACTCATTTCCCAGTATATTAGGCACCAAAGACTTATCTGAGTCAATGAGTTATTTTTGAAACCAAGGCTTACAAAAAAAAAGTAATTTCAAACTATGATTCAATTTAAACTTACTTAAATCTTGAAAACAGACTTTTCATGAAATATTACTTTCTCTGACTATATAAAAGTCTATGTATTTCTATTAGACACAGATACACAGGGCAGAGCTTCTAACAGCTCTCCCTGTGCTCAGCTGATGATGAGGCTTGTGGGAGGGAAGACGCGAGTTCTAACCATGGCCTGCCATCCCAATAGAGCCTCACAAGAAGCCAGAGGAACCCCTACACCATGAGGGGCCACCATTTTCAACATCTGGATTCCACAGCTCGTCAGAGCTCCACCCAAGAGTAAAGCTGATCTCAAGTCCTGCTCATCAGAGTCCTGCCCTACAGCAATGCCTATTTCAAGCCCAGGTATACTTGAACCAGAGACACAGATACATGGGGGCAGAGCTGCTACTGGCTCTCTCTGTGCTCAGCTAATCATGAGATGTGCAGGAGGGAATGCGGAGTTCTAGCCCTGGCATGCCATCCCAATGGAGCCTCGCAAGAAGCCGGAGGAACCCCACACAATGAGGGCTGCCATTTTCAACATCTGGACTCCACAGCTCGAAAGAGCTCCACCCAAGAGATAAGCCAATCTCTCCTTGTTATGCGCGGGCGCAAAGCAGCCACGCCGTTCATCAGTAATGCACGAACTGAGAGCCTACTACTGAGAGTATACGACCCACATGGCAGAGCCTGGCAAGCTACCCGTGTTGTATTTGACATGCCAGTAACAATTATAAACCTCATTCCCATGACCTGAACGAATGGTTTGACCTCTTCCGTATTCCTAGTGCGAGCAGATACCCGTGGGCTACACTAGCATGAGACAGTAAATATGGAGATATTACTGGTGCCTGCTTGAGCAAATCAGTTCACTCATTCTGTCCTCAGTTGTTGTTAATCTTCTGCTGAAGCCTTCCAATGAGTTTTCATTGCACCAACCAAATTCTTTCATTCTGTCATATCTGGTTCTATTTTTCTCACACATTCCATGTTTTTTTTTGACTGTGTATACCACTGTTTCTTTGACCTCAATGAACTTCTTCACCATTTCCTTGCTAAGGAAGGAAGACAAATGATACAAGAGACAAGTGATATTTCTACTCAATTTAACTTAGTCCAGACTCATCTGCTCTTTTCATTCCATTAAATTTCTACCCATTAAATTAATGTAATGATGCCTCAAAGACTTGTCACTTGCAGCTTGAAAAGTAGAATTCCACAGAGAAAAAGATCAAGTAAATATATCTATTCCTCAAAATGAAGTAAAAAGAATGTTTTACTTCTGTTTAGAGCTAGACATTTAAAAGATTTGTTTCATGGTCAGCTAAATCTTAACCAGTACAGCACTTCGGCTCGCGCTGGGCCTAGCTGACCATGGAACCCCGAGGAGGGCAGATGGGTTTTGGGGAGGGCCCGTCGCCTCTGAGGGGTCCCGGAAGCAGCCGGATGAGACTCGCCCATCACACTAGCCACCATTTTTGCTGTCCGACGCTGCGAAACTGCCTCAGACCAGATCAACAGAGCAAAGCCAGTTCGAGCCCAGGTAGGCGGCTCCAAGAGGCGGGAATCACTGGGAAGTCGTCAGATGGAGGCGTGGTCGTCCCTTCCCCCTCTATCTTGTTGAGCCTGGTGGCCCTGCCAGCGAAGCTGCCCACAGGCCAGCATATAGGGCCTCACGGACAGCTGGGGAGGCTGGCGCCGGTTCGCGCCGGGCCTAGCTGACCATGGAACCCCGAGGAGGGCAGATGGGTTTTGGGAGTGGGCCCGTCGCCTCTGAGGGGTCCCGGAAGCAGCCGGATGAGACTCGCCCATCACACTATCCACCATTTTTGCTGTCCAGACGCTGCGAAACTGCCTCAGACCAGATCAACAGAGCAAAGCCAGTTCGAGGCCCAGGTCGCTGGGCCCGCTATGCGGCCGCGTGGTCCACTAAAAATAGTGAAACAGTAATGTCTTTTAATGCACTGCATTCAACGAAGAGCAGGAAAGTTTGTTGTGAAGGAGATATAAAGAGGAAAGAAATGACATACAGAACCCGCCAAGTGGTTGAGGTGCGGGAGGGGGTGGGAGGTGGGGACATTGGTGATGGGAGATGGTTTTGGGCGGAGGGTGCGTGTTGGAATACTGTAGAACCAAAGCTCTACATGAGCATCTTTCAATTAAAAAAAAAAAGGTGGAATCTACCACAAACATGTGGGAATTAGAGGTTAGGTAAGACAGAGAAGGGAACAGTGTGCTAATATTTGTCAAAAATGATAATACCACCCTAGAACTGAGAATTGAATATAGGAAAAAAGATATACATGATGATCTCTGAATGTATGTATTGCAATCCACAATGTGTAAGAGAAGAGAAAAAGAGAGAGAGAGAAGAGATAAAGAACTTGCCATAGAGGCGGGCTAGGGGAGGGGGAGGGAAGTGGGGACATTGGTGGTGGGAAAGGGGCACTGGTGGAGGGATGGGTGCTGGAACACTGTATGACGGAAACCCAAAGATGAACATCTTTGTAATTGTATATCACATGGCGGTGCAATAAAATATTTTTAAAAAAAATCTTAACCAGTACAGAAACAAAATCCTGAAGTAATCTCATGCACCTCATACCTCCAGGTCTCAGCATGGAGACACCAGGCCCCACTTAATAGGTCTGAGGGGAGGGGCCGGAGCGATGGTCCAGCAGGTAAGGCATTTGCCTTGCACGCTGCAGGCCTGTGCTGGCCCGGTTCGATCCCCGCATCCCATATGGTCCCCTGAGCACCTCCAGGAGTAATTCCTGAGTGCATAGCCAGGAGAAACCCCCTGAGTATTGCCGGGCGTGACCCAAAAACATAAAAAAAGGTCTGAGGGGGAAAAGTGACATTTTACTTGCATCAGCTAAAATGCAACCACAGCTGTACTAGCAGCTGTGAAAAATACCTCCCTGCACATACCTCATGGAGTACACCTGGCTTCTTCTACTAAATTCATATAGGAATAGTTTAGCTACCTCCACCAAAACCATACTGATATTTAGTCAACTCCAGTTCCAACTACCATTACCACAAAATTCACAAAGGTAGAGATGGTAGTAAGAACCATTGAAACCTAAATCACAGGTAAAAGTCAATGACAATGAGTGCCTCCCAGAACCAGAAAAAGTAACTCTAAACACCTAGATGCAACAATTGTGTTGGAAACCTTCATCAGAATATGAAGAGGTCCTCTCCAGAGAGCTTCCTGGAAGAAAAAGGGCATAAAGGAGAAATAGAAACCCTCCCCTCTAGACTTCACAGAGATAATGGAAACACAACACAGAACACCAACATGCTTACTAAAGGAAGATAGCAGCCCAGAATAACCAACCAGCAGTAACTACCTATAAAGGCTCTCAGATAAGGAATTTAGAAAGAAAACAGTGAAGAAGTTCATTGAGCTCAAAGAAACAGTGGTAAAGATAGTCAAGAAAACATGAGAATGTGTGAGAAAAAATAGAACCAGAAATGAAGAATGAAAGAATTTGGTTGGTGCAATTAAAACTCATTGGAAGGCTTCAGTAGAAGATTAACAACAACTGAGGACAGAATGAGAGAACTCCAAGATGAGATGTAGAAAACCTCCAGACAGATGAAAAATAATTTCCTTCTTTTCAGGAAAAAAAATCCTTAAAACAAATAAACAGCAGACAGGAGAACTCTGGATAAATTAAAGAGAAAAAAGCATAAGAATGATGAGGGTTCCAGAGATCCAAGAAAGCAATTTCGATGAAGAAGAATTAGTCAAAGAAATCATCACTGAGAAATTTCCTGAGTCGAAGACCATTTGCCCCAAGATTCAAGAGACCCAAAGGGTGCCAAGTAAAGGGGATCCATAAAAGACCTGGAACATCCTAATCAGAATGATGAAAGGCATAGATAGTCACAATACATAAAGCTATAAGATTAATGAAGAAAATTACATACAAAGGAGTGTCCTTAAGATTTACAGCTGAGGGGCTGGAGGCGATAGCCCAGCGGGTAGGGTGTTTGCCTTGCACGTGGTCGGCCCATGCTGGCCCAGGTTCGAACCCCGCATCCCATATGGTCCCCCGAGCACCGCCAGGAGTGATTCCTGAGTGCAAAGCCAGGAGAAACCCCTGAGCATTGCTGATCCAGAGCATTGCTGGGTGTGACCCAAAAAAGAAAAAAAAAAGAAAAAAGGAAAGATTTACAGCTGATTTAACAAATGAGACCTCAATGGTCCAAGACAACAGGGGGGATATAATAATAATAATAATAATAATAATAATAATAATAATAAAAAGACAATGAAATAATAAACACCTCGCCAAGAATACTTTACCAAGCAACTTGCATTCAAATTTGAAGGAAAGACACAGAACTTAATAGATAAAAATAGCTTAAAGTAACATTAAAGACTGAAACCATCTTCGCAGGGGCTTTATTAAAACAAAACAAATCTTACAAGCATGCCAAACTTCTACAGAAAGATAACATGAAACTATGACAATAATTTCACTCAATGTCAATGGCCTAGCTGCACCAATTAAGAGACACAGAGTGGCAGGATAGATTATAAAACTGAATCCAACTTTCTGCTACCCACAAGAAATGCAACTCAATAGTAAGGGCAAGCACAGAGTCGAAGTCAAAGATTGGAAGACAATCTCTCAAGCAAACAGCTCCCTCAAAAAGGTCAAGGTGGCCACACTTGTATTAGAAAAGAGACTTCAGTTTTAAAAAAGTTGTAAGGGATAGAGAAGGTCATTTTTTTTTAATAATCAAGGGATATGTATATATCAGGAAGAACTCACATTCCTAAACACTCCTAAATATATGAACCTAATGAAGGACCAGCAAAATACTTAAAACATCTGCTCATAGACTTGAAAGAAGATAATGATAGCAACATAATAATAGTTGGAGACTTCAACAGCACTCTATCATCTCAGATCAACTAGCTTAAATCTTAGTAAAAATAGAATGTCTCTGAAGGAAGAAATGGAAGAGGAGGTGTGTGTGTGTGAGAGAGAGAGAAACAGAGAGAGAGAGAGAGACTTTGTATCTCAAAAAGTAAAATAACACATTCTTCTCCTATACATGTGAGATATTGTCCAAATGCTGGTCACAAAGCATACCTCCATAAAGAGGACAGAAATCTTATCAACTGTCTTCTCAAACCATGATGCCCTGAAAATTAAAGATAATTACAAATAGAAATGAGTCAACAACTCAAATTATGAAAATTAAATGGCTCAATAATGAACAGAGAATGGGTCAAGGAAGAAATCAGAGAGTAAATCAAAATATTCCTGGAAATAAAATATGAATGAGGACATGAGTTCAGGAAGTTATGGGACACATCAAAAACATAGCTATCCAAGCATTCCTTAGGAAAAAAGAAAGGACCCACATAAATAATCCAACCACGTAGTTTAAGAAATTAGAAAAGGACTAACAGAAAAAGCCCAAAGCAGAAATAAAGGAAATAATAAAATTTAGAGTAGAAATTAATGAATTTTTACCCAAGAAAATAATCCAAAAGATTAATGAAACCAAAGCTCATTCTTTTAAAAAAATACACAAAATCAATAAACCACTACCAAGACTCACAAAGAGAGAGAGAACCATAATTAACTGCATAAGAAATTAAAGGGGACATGTCACAATATATACCACAGAAATTCAAAAGATCATCAGAGACTACTTTGAAACTCTCTGTGCTAGGAAGCAAGAAAACTTAGAAGCAATGGGTAAATTCTTGGCCTCCTACTAAGGGTGAACCGCACAAGGCTGAACTAATAACTATCGAGGAAATCAAAATGGTAATCAAAAGTCTAACCTAAAACAAAAGACAGGCCCAGACTGATGTTGGTGAGTTCTTCAAAACCTTTCAAGAAGAGCTGTTGTCAATGCTTTACAGGCTCTTTCAGGAAACTGAAGAAACAGGAACTCTCCCAGTTTCTATGAGTCAAACATTATCCTAATACCAAAAGCAAACAGGTATAGCAGAGAGAGAGAGAGAGAGAGAGAGAGAGAGAGAGAGACAGAGACAGAGACAGAGACAGAGAGACAGAGACAGAGAGAAAGAAATCACTGATGTCCCTAATGACCACAGATGCAAAGAATCTCAACAAAATATTAACAGAATCCAACAACTCATCAAAAAGACCACACACCATGACAAAGTGGAATTCATCTTGGAGATGCAAGGATAGTTTAACATAACAAGTTGATCAATGTGATACACCATATCAACACAAGAAAATATAAGAATCATTTGATCATATGAGTAGATAGAGGAAGCGCTTTACATGATCCAGCAACTTTTCATGATAACAACTCTAGAAAATGGGAATTGAAGGAACTTTTCTCAAAATAATCGGGGCCATTTGCCACAAGCCCTCAGCAAACATTATTCTCAATGGTGAAAAGCAGAAGCCTTCCTTATAAGATCAGGCACAAGATCTTGTGCAGTCCAGAAATTTCAGGATCTACAGAACTATGATGAGTCTGCAGAGATCCTTAGTGTAGCCTTGGTGTTGGACTATTGATGTGGCTGCAGCAGTGGGGAGTGGATATGGTTGCTGGGATTTCATCAGTCAGGGACTCAGCCGATCCCCCTCCCAAGGGCACCCCAGAGCATTCAACCAAGAAACCAGTGTGTCCATGAATTTTACCTGCTTGGCTCGCATCTCCTTGGAAATTTAGGCAAGGCTGGGAGTGAGTCAGCACAGTGGCAGCTGTGGGAGGTGGATTTTCCTTCTAAGATGAAGACAAAGTTGCCCACTCTCACTACTGCTATTCAACATAGTTTTAGAAGTACTTGCCACAGCAATGAGGAAAGAAAAAGATATCAAGGGCATCTATATAAAGAAAAGAAGTCAAGCTCTTACTTTTTTGCAGATAACTCGAAACTAGGCTAAGAAAGCCCTAAAATCTGGGGGAAAACTTTTAAAAAGCTCTTTGGAAAAAAAAAATGTACATGTACAGTAAAGGGGCAGGCTAAAAAAAAAAATCAACATATGAAAGCCCAGGACTTTTTCTATATGCAAATGATACAGCAGAGAGGAAAAAACAATAGTATTTATAACTGTACCTAAAAAAATCAAATATCTAGGAATCAGCTAAACAAATGATGTGAAAGGACTACACAAAGTAAACTGGAAAACACTACTAGAAGAAATAAAACAGGACATGAGGAAATGGAAACAAATCCCCTGCTCAAGGATTTGGAGGATTAACATTGTCAAAGAAGTAATACTCATCCACCTCCCACAGCTGCCGCTGTGCTGACTCACCCCCAGCCCTGCTCTTCAGATTCACTGCCTAAATCCCAGAGGAGATGCAAGCCAAGCAGCTGAAAGTCATGGACACACTGGTTTCTTGGTTGAAAACTCTGGGGTGCCCCGAGAGGGGGTAAGCCAAGTCCCTGCCCTGATGAAACCCGGGCACCCATATCTACTCCCCCTGCTGCAGCCACACCAATGGTCCAACACTAAGGCTATACTAAGAATCTCTGCACTCATTCCAGTTCTACTGATCCTGAAGTTCCTGGATTGCACAACGACCTACATGGCCTTGTGACACCTCCATATTCCACGGTACTGAAATTCCAGTAGGGGCACACCAAATTAGATGTGAAAGTAACAGAGTCAATTAAACTCAATACATAAAACAACACAGAAGGCTCAACCAATGGCAAACAGCTAGTTTAGTAAATGGTCAAAGAATTAACAACTCCATAATGAGATGCAACAATTTTCACATATTTTCTTTTTACTGTATTATTTTTGATAATTCTTTCATTCATTTGATTGTAACAAGCAATATAAAACAAACTGTGTATCTGCTAAAGGAGTGGGCTTGGAGGGTGTTTGGGAAAATGGGGATAATGGTGGAAGAAAGGTCACTGAGGTGGTGGGATTGGTGTTGGAACATCGAAAGCCTATTAAAAACTATACTATAAACACTTTGTAAACCCTGTGTATTATAAAATATTATATTTTATAAATTATAAAATAGCAATAATCCCCAAAGCAATATAAAGATTCAATGCAGTTTCCATAAGGCTACCTATAAAATTCAAGAAAAAGATCAGCATTCCTGACTGCATTTATATGCATGACATAAATATATCAGGTGATCTTACCAAAAGTGGAAATTACCGCAAACGCGTGGGAGTCAGAGGTTAGGTAAGGCAGAGAAGGGAACATGTGTGAATAAATGTCGAAAGGGCTGATACCAACATAGAACTGAGCACTAAATACAGGCAAAAAAAATGCACATGATGGCAACCCATAATGTGTAAGAGAAGGAAAAGAGAGAGAGGGAGAAAAGAGATAAAGAACCTGCCATTTAGGCAGGCTATGGGGAGGGGGAGGGAATTGGGGACATTGGTGGTGGGAAATGGGCACTGGTGGAGGGCGGGGTGCTGGAACACTATGTGACCGAAACCCTCCAAACGTGAACAACATTGTAATTGTAAATCTCACGGTGGTATAATAAAATGTTTAATTAAAAAAAAAGATCAGCATTCCTGAAATTCATATGGAACAACCAACCTTTGTGAATAGACAAGCCAATTATCAGGAAAAATTTTTGGAAGCATTGCTTTCCCTAATTTCAAACTGTACTACAAAATGGTATAAATTAAAAATATCATAGTACCGCATTAAGGACATACCCTCAGATCAATGGACTAGAACTGAAAACGAAAAAAAAAAAAAACCTTCATATATATGGACAGCTAATCTTTGATAAAGGTAAAACATAAGAGTAAAGCAAGGAAAACCTCTTCAACAAGTGAAAATTGGTCAGTCACATGCAAAAAAAAGAAAAGAACTCAAGACCCCTTTCTAATGCCATGCACAAAAATCAAATCAAAATGAATTAAAAACATTAATATTAGACCAGAATCCATTTAGAGACATAGAGAAAAACAAAGGCAGAACCCTCCATGATACTGAAGCTACAGCATCTTAAGGGAAGCAACACCACTGGCCAAGCAAATAGAAGCAAATATATACAAATGGCACTACATAAAATTAAGAAGTTTTTTTTTAAGTATTTTATTATACCACCGTGAGATATACAAATAAAAAGATATACAATTAAAAAAGTTCATGTTTGGGTTTTGGTCATACAGTGTTTCAGCACCCGTCCCTCCACCAGTGCCCATCTCCCACCACCAACATCCCCGGTTCCCTCCCCCCTTCCCCAGCCCTGCTCCATGGCAGGTTCTTTATTTCTTTCCCTTTCTCTCTCTTTCTCTTTTCCTTCCCTTCCAGACTATGGATTACAGAACATACATTAAAAGGTTGTCATGTGTATCCTTTTGCCTCTATTTAATGCTCAGTTCTAGGTTGGCATTAGTACCCCCGACTATTATTAGCACCCTGTTCCATTTTCTGTCTTACCTAAACTCTGACTCCCACACGTTTGTGATAATCTCCACCTTTGACAAGACCTCCTGATATATGTTTCACTTGACCTTGGATATTGGTATCATAATATGTACATATATATTTATGCCATGCAAATAAATGCAGTCATTCTGTATCTGTCTCTCTCCTTCTGGCTAATTTCGCTCAACATAATCTTCTCCATGTCCATCCATTTATAGGCAAATTTTATAACTTCATTTTTCCTAACAGCTGCATAGTATTCCATTGTGTAGATGTACCAAAGCTTCTTTATCCAGTCATCGATTTTCGGGCACTCTGGTTGCTTCCAGATTCTGGCTACTGTGAATAATGCTGCTATGAACATAAAAGTAGGGATGGTGTTTCCGCTGCGTATTTTTGGTTTCCCAGAGTAGATTCCCAGGAGTGGTATGGCTGGGTCAAATGGGAGTTCAATTTCTAGTCTTTGGAGGAAAGTCCATATTGTTTTCCAGAAAGGCTGTACCAGCCGGCATTCCCACCAACAATGGATGAGTGTCCCCTTTTCCCCCACATCCACGCCAGCACTTGTTGTTCTTGCTCTTTTGAATATGTGCCAGTCTCTGTGGTGTAAAGTGGTATCTCATTGTTGTTTTGATTTGCATCTCTCTGATGATTAGTGATGATGAGCATTTTTTCATATGTTTTTTGGCCATTCGAATTTCTTCCTTGCTGAAGTTTCTGTTCATTTCTTGTCCCCATTTTTTGATGGGGTTGTTTGTTTTCTTCTTGTAAAGTTCTACCAGTGCCTGATATATCCTGGATATTAACCCCTTATCAGATGGGTATTGGGTGAATATTCTTTCCCATTCTGTGGACTGCTTTTGTATCTTAGTCACTGTTTCTTTTGAGGTGGAGAAGCTTTTCAGTTTCATGTAGTCCCATATGTTTATCTTTTCTTCTAGTTGCTTTGTTAGTGATGTTTCACCTTTGAAGATGCCTTTAGCTTCAATGTCGTGGAGGGTTTTTCCTATATTTTCTTCAATGTACTTTATGGATTCAAGTCTGATATTGAGATCTTTAGTCCATTTTGATCTGATTTTTTGTGCATGGTGTTAGACACAGGTCCAAATTCATTTTTTTTACATGTTGCTGCCCAGTTTTCCCAACACCACTTGTTGAAGAGGCTTTCCTTACTCCATTTTAGACTCATTGCACCTTTATCAAAGATTAAATGATCATGTGTTTGAGGTTGGGTGTCAGGATACTCAATTCTATTCCATAGGTCCACAGGTCTGTTTTTATTCCAATACCATGCTGTTTTAATTACTACTGCCTTGTAGTACAGTTTGAAGTTGGGAAAGGTGATGCCTCCCATCTTCTTTTTTCCCGAGGATTGCTTTAGCTATCCTTGGGGGTTTATTGTTCCATACAAATTTCAGGAGCGTTTGGTCAATTTCTTTGAAGAATGTCATCGGTATCCTTTATAGGGACTGCATTGAATCTGTACAGAGCTCTAGGGAGTATTACCATTTTGACAATGTTGATTCTCCCCATCCATGAACAGGGAATGTGTTTCCATTTCCTTGTGTCCTCTTTTATCTCTTGGAGCAGTGTCTTGTAGTTTTCTTTGTACAGGTCCTTTACAATACTTGGGTAAGTTGATTCCTAGGTATTTGATTTTCTGTGGCACAATTGTGAATGGAATAGTTTCCTTAATATCCCTTTCTTCTGTTTCGTTATTTGTATATAGGAAAGCCACTGACTTTTTGGGTGTTGATTTTGTATCCTGCCACTCTACTATATGCGTCTATTGCCTTGGTTCCCGTTGATGGAGTTTCCGCTCTTCCCTGGGGCAGCTTGGGGTCCGCTGGAGACGCAAGAATTACACACACACCTGTGGGGGAGTGGAGGCGTTTCCCAGGAACTCAGGGCGCACGGGTCGGGGTCGGTCCGGGCTGGAACCAAGGCACTTTGCCTTGGTTCCAGTTGATGGAGTTTCCGCTCTTCCCTGGGGCAGCTTGGGGTCCGCGGAGACGCAAGAATTACACACACACCTGTGGGGGAGTGGAGGCGTTTCCCGGGAACTCAGGGCACATGGGTCGGGTCGGTCGGGCTGGAACCAAGGCACTTTGCCTTGGTTCCCGTTGATGGAGTTTCCGCTCTTCCCTGGGGCAGCTTGGGGTCCGCGGAGACACAAGAATTACACACACACCTGTGGGGGAGTGGAGGCGTTTCCCGGGAACTCAGGGCGCACGGGTCGGGGTCCAAAATTAAGAAGTTTTTGCACCTCAAAGGAAACAATGACCAGAATAACAAAACACCTACCTACAGACTACCATTCATATAATAAGGGGTTAATATTCAAGATACATAAAGCACTAACAGAACTTTAAAACCCATCAAAAACTGAGAAAACCGAAACAGAAAATTCCTGTGGTGAAGGAACTGGTACTAGCATACTGTATGTCTGAAACTCAATCATGATGATTTTGCTACTTTGTAATTAACAGTGATTCAATAATCACTTGATCACTTGAATCCCATTATTCATTGGTTTGCTCAAGGCGACAGTAACATTTCCATTGGACCCTATCACGTGCCAATGTAACCCAATGGCGTCTGGTTGATTCAGGAATATGAAGAGCCTCAAACCATTCCTTCAGGGTCTTGACAAGGAAGTCTGACCATCTTGTAGGTGGGCGGCCATGTGATCTTTTGACATCCCGTGGGATCCAGTCAGTAATGGCGCTACTCCAGTGGTCATTTCCAAATCGCATTACATGTCCAGCCCATCTGATTTTCGATGCCTTGGCAAACAAGACAGCGTCCCTGATTCTGGAATAGCGACGGAGGTCAGAACTCCGGATTCCTTCTCTCACTTGAGTGAGGTGTGATATTCCAAGCATAGCTCTTTCGATTCCTCTTTGGGAGACCCGAATAGCATTCTCATCCTGCTTTCATAGGGCCCAGGTCTCTGAGGCATATGTTAATGCACGGAGAACGGTGGAGTCAAAGAGATGTGCCCGGAGCTGGAGGTTCTTTGACCTTTTAGTTATTTCTTCGATGCCTTTGAAGGCATTCCATGCCACTCTCTTCCTCCTGCGCAGCTCAGGTTTTAGGTCATTCATCATGTTGACTTTTCGACCTAGGTACACATAACTGCTGCATTCAAAGATGTCTGTTCCATATAGATGTACTCATCAATACACTAGCTCGGCTCTTCACACGCTACCTGTCCGAATACAAGGTACCCTCCCAATCGAAAACCAGCAGGACAGTTCTACTGTTCAAGAAGGGAGACATTCACGACATCGACAACTATCTCCCCCATCTGTCTGTTGTCCATCATCTACAAGCTGTTTACACGAGTCATCCTGAACAGGATTGGCAGAACACTAGATGAAGGACAACCATGCGAGCAAGCTGGCTTCTGGAAAGGATTCAGCACAATCGACCATATCCACACGGTAACCAAGATCATTGAAATTTGTAGGGAGTACAAGATGCTGCTGTCTCACGTTCATTGATTTAAAGAAAGTCTTTGATTCTGTGGAGACTGAAGCGGTCTTCGAAGCCCTAACAAACAGGGCATTCAAACCCAATACATCAAGATCCTTTGTGAGCTATATTACGGATTCACCACCAGGATCTCACCATTCTACAAGGAAGTGATCATTGATGTCAAAAGAGGGGTTCGGCTGGGTGATACCATTCACCAAAACTCTTCAGTGCCACCCTCGAGAACATCATGCGACAATTAGAATGGGAAGGAATGGGAGTGAAGATAGATGGTCGGCAACTACACCACCTCCGCTTTGTTGACGACATGGTTCTAATAACACCAAACATTAGCCAAGTAGCACAAATGCTGGCTGACTTCGACCGAGAATGTGGAAAGATAGGTCTACAGCTGAATCTAAAGAAAACTATGTTCATGAAAAATGAACTAGTTCCAGAGGCCCCATTCACTCTCAATGGAACAGACATCTCTGATTCAATAATAAATTAAGAAATACAAATGGCCAAAAGCATATGAAAAAATGCTCTGCATCACTGACCACATCAGGGAAATGCAAATCAAAACAATGAGATCACCCTTCTCCAGGGAGATGGTAGACATCAAAAAGAATAACAGCAATTCCTGTTGTTGTGGATTGAGAGGAAAAAGGATTCTTTTGCTGCGTGTGCGACTGTTGGTCATTCTGCCTTTTTGGAAAGCAATATGGACATTTTCCAAGAAACTAGGAGCTTCTATAGTTTACAGCACTTCCACTTCTGGACATTTACCCCATGGTTCCAACAACTCTATTCAGAAAACACATCTGCTCACCTATACTCACTGCAGCACTATTCATAAAAGCAAAAATCTGAAAATAACCCGAGTTCCCAAGAACTGACGACTGGATAAAGAAGCTCTGGTACATATGCACAATTGAATGCTACTCAGCTATAGGAAATTATGAAGTTTTGCAATTTAGGGGCTACGTGGATGGATCTGGAGAGTATCATGCCTAGTGAAGTTAGTGAGAGGGAGAGGGAAAAGATGGTTTCTCTTATGTGGAGTATATACTGAAACATAGCAGGGCTATACCAAAAGTCCAAAGGCAACAGAACAAGGGGGCATGAGATACAGTTTCCATTAGAAAGAGCCATTGGCGTGCAGGGGGTGGAAACAGCCCAGAGAAGGGATCAATACTACATTGGTGGAAGGAAGTAGTCACTCTGGAGGTGCCAAAATGCTGGAGTAGATATTAAGTGACTGCCATAAAGACAGGCAGGTGCAGAAGTAGTGGGGTGTGGAATAGGGGCACCAGTGGGGGGAAGTGGTCTTTGGCGTAGGGACTGGTGCATGACTATTATACACCTGACACTAAATCATGGTAACTTTGTAATTCACAGTGATTCAATAATAAATTAAATTAAAGTCATTATCTAAAAATGTTTGTTTTACAAGGGCATCCGCCTTTGTAAGTATTGCTGAGCTATATCCCAGGCGCCAATTAAAAAAAAAACCTGTAGAAGTTAATGATTTCCTAAAAATCTTCGTTCAAACTTGACCATAGATGCTTTTCCCATTAATGAATTACAAGTAACATGAAAATATTTCCTTAAGAACTGCCTGATCTGAACTCAATCAAAAAACCCGAAAACATACGCATTCAATAAAATCAAGTTCATACAAGAGTTTCAGTGATAATTAGTAATAATTTCAAATAAGACACAGCAACTTTTTCATAGGGAATGTGTTAAAATAGTCCTAATCTTCCTTAGATGAATAAAACTGCTAAATGCTGAAAAATCTATAATGCTCCCAAAAAAGACACACAAATCATTTACATGATGCAATAATGAAGCCATTTCAAATATTCTCAGTCTGCAAGTTGCTTAACGCTGATTTCACTCTTTATTAGACAACGCCAATCACTTTTTAACAGTGAATAGAAGTGGCACTAAACCTTTGTATAGTTCCAGCTGCAACAGGCATGCCCTTTGGTTCACTGGTATAAACACATACATAAGTCAGAGCACTAAGACTTGTCCCCCGAGAGTATTGGGAGCCGTGCTGTGCACACTGAAAACTCATGTACCACAAGCCACAACCATCCTCTAGGATGGCTCTCAGAAATCAAAATTACATTAAATATGGTTTCCAGGAAACATTCTTCTTCGATACTCACATACATATTAGCAATTTATCCTATTACGATGCTAACAACATGTTCTAATCCCCCTTTCAGACAAACTAAAAATTAATAATGCAATTTAAGCTGAGACAGGATGGGATGGAAAAAAAATAACCAGACTAGAGACAAAGAGACTGGGATTCAGACCAGACCCTTCATTTAAAGGCTAAGTGGTTTGGGGGCAAATTATTTAATGTTCAGAAATACAGACTCATTTACATTTACATCTACTCCTAGGATCTTTATGAGAATAAAGTGAGGGATGTATGTGGAACCATGCTGAAAAGCACCAACAAATGCTGGGAGTATTACCTTTTCTCAGCAGACACAATGAAAATCAGAGAGTAAAATAGTACCTTACTAACAATAATCTATGGAACAAAAATTTGCTAAGCACTTAAAACAGTTCTATTTACTTCTTATCTATCAACTCCATAAAAACCTGTGACAAGCTTGAATGTCTGACAATAATGTTCCTTCTCAAGTTTTGGACATATTATATTTTTTCTATCCTGTCTCTGGCCAACAGGAAAAAACAATCTACTGACTGTTAATTAAAGGAAGGACAAGAGTTCCTATCACACGGCTCCACCCTCGTGGTATATTCATGCTTGGCACAGACTACTGCAAGAGACAGCATTTTCCAAGGGTTCAAAGACTGCCTCTTGGAGGTGACGCAAGGAGCATTCCATGCACACTCACATCAAACCAGGCAGAACTAATCTGGCGACACCTTCTACTCTATCCTACATTGACCAAAAGGGCTAGCTTGGGGTTTCTGCCCAATATACCACTGTTACTAATTTCTACTGCAAGCAGCTATTCTACTTAGACAAGATTCAATTCTATCAAGAGGGTTCCCTTTTTGTGCACACTACTGCCACATCCTGATTTATGCAGATGGAAGAATAGTGACTGCAGTGTCTTTGGCATTTTTACATGAGAGTGTGACAAGCAAAACAAATGGGGAAGTTCTAATTATCAATATACAGGCAGAGAGATATAAAAAAATAGTGCCTTGGGCCTAGGATTAGCACATCAACAGTTTTGCCTTATGGGATTTGGGTCCTCCTGAAAAATTAAAAGCTATCTTAGATTTCTCAATATGCCACTGGCTTATATAAATTCACTTGATAACATTCCAGAACATAAAGGAGCTCATAACAATGTATCTTTGGGAAACAGTGATTTGACCTATGAACTGTTGGAACTTTTTCCTCTTCTATGATCTAAACACAGAGGCAGCTCATGGGATGGCTGTGGTGTAATCAAGATAAAGATTCTTATGGGTAAAGTTGTATAGACAGTCACAGAACTGACAGACAGGAGTGATGAGTACTCACAGAGCCAGGCACTCTGTATTGGTTACTCCGACCTTCACGACCATGTTGGATTAATTGTGTTTAAATTAGAGAATGGCATACTTCATTATATATATATATATATATATATATATATATATATATTTAATTAAAACAGTCTCTATCGGGGCCGGAGCGATAGTCCAGTGGGTAGGGCATTTTCCTTGCACGTGGCCAACCCGGGTTCAATCCCCCGACATCCTATATGGTCCCCCGAACACCACCAGGAGTAATTTCTGAGCAAAAGAGCCAGGACTAACCCCTAAGCATTGCCAGGTGTGACCCAAAAAAGCAAAAAAAAAAAAAAAAAACCAAGCTATCAGACTATCTATTATACAATAATCTAATATTATATACAATAGTCTAATATATATAATATTAGACTAGTCCTGCCCCTTGAGGTGTTGCAGGTGTGGCTGCAGTGCCCAGCTGCACTGGCAGGTGGCCGACAGGAGACAGGCTTGTCCACACCCAGGGCTCTGCCTCATGGGCCCTGGATGGTAGATGGTCTGACATAGAAAAAGACTGGACCCCCTGGAATGAACCAGAGCCACGGCAGAGTCTGGCAAGCTACCCGTGGTGTGTTTGATATGCCAAAACAGTAACAATGATGGACCTCATTCCCAATGAATGGAGACATTACTGGGGCCCGCTCGAGCAAATTGATGAACGGGAAGATAAGTGGCAAGTGACAAGTGATTAGACTAGTATACTAATCTAATACTATATGGTCTAATATATAAGTCCATATATTAGACTTGTTATTCTCCTCCATGGGCAGTGGTTGAGGGCAAAATCTCATCCACTGCAGACAAAGCACCATATCAGGTTTGTCTCTGAAACTCTTTTCGGCTTATCCCATGTGGGCTTCTCTTTGTCACTTCAGACTGAGATGAATTCTTCTACAAAGTCATCTTGTTAGTGAGGTATTTATTAGCTCCTCTGGACAACAGAGGAAGTTGTCATTAAAACTTCCATTTGAAGCTTCACAGATTTATTTCAAGATAAAGTATACCAAAGGAAGTATTGTGTAATCCTCAGGTAACTGATTTCCATTTAAAATTATACAACAGGGTGTCCAGCAATTGAACTTCTGGGAATATATCCCAAGGACCCCAAAAAACTATGAGGAAGTGCAGAGCTTAAAAACTCTTGGCTGAGGTTACACAATGGAGCGATCTTCAAACACTAGGTGCTGCTGGAAGTTCAGGGCCATTGAATTAACAAAGCAGAGGCTGAGGACTGAGGTGGGAAGTGTGGGAGGGGGCAGGAAAGGGAGCTAAGATGTGGTATATATAGTACAGACATAGTGGGTTGCAGGGAGGCAGAAAAAGAGCAATATTCACTCCCGGCAATAGACTGGCTCTGTACTGGGTGAGTAAGAGAGAGGGAGGGAACAGTTCTGCTTTTTCTGACAATCCAGATAGCGATGGGGAACCAGTCAACAAAAAGGAGAGATAGATATGAACACTTTCCAGAGGAGTCTACTACTGCGTGTCCACGCACAGCCCCTTATCAGGGGAAGTCAGTATCTGAAATGACACTTTGGGTTCACCAAAAGTATATTTTGTATATAACAAATTAATTATCAGACTTGAAAAGAAGTTTTTATTTGAATGACTGAGACTGAAAAAAAGATTATAGCATTTTCAAGCATATACAAAAGCATAAAGGACTCTTTTTTAAAAAATGACTGAACAGATTCAAAATTTTGCACAAGTAAAACGTCAAAATGGATGTACAATAAATTGTTGAGTGGCTTCTACATATTAGAGGAAGAAAGAGAGAGCTGGGCCACAAGGAAGGAGGATGACTCCAGAGAACAGCACAGAAGATACAACTTGATCTAAGGAATCAACTTTTTATTTAGCATCTAGACTCTTCAAGAATGAAGGACTTACGACTGGTACAGCCTTTCTGGAAAACAATATGGACATTCCTCCAAAGTCTAGAAATTGAGCTCCCACTTGACCCAGCCATACCACTCCTGGGAATATACCCTGGGAAGCCAAAAACACATAGCACCAACACCATCCCTACTTTTATGTTCACAGCAGCATTATTCACAATAGCCAGAATCTGGGAACAATCTGAGTGCCCAAGAATCGATGACTGGATAAAGAAGCTTTGGTACAGCTACACAATGGAATACTATGCAGCTGTTAGGAAAAATGAAGTTATGAAATTTACCTATAAATGGATAAATGGATGGACATGGAGAAGATCATGTTGAGTGAAATTAGCCAGAAGGAGACAGATATAGAATGACTGCATTTATTTGCATGACATAAATATATATGTACATATTATTGTTGGAGGACAGGTTTAGCTATTCTGGGAGTTTTGTTGTTTTGCCCACTCCCAGCTTAATCTACTTAAGTCAAGGTTCAGTGTAATGAGACTTCTCTTCTATGTAAACACTGCTAGAGGGTGTGGCAGTTACAGAAGTCACCTTGATTGAATAACTTCGGACTTATACATCTACTAAGACTTCTATGTTTTCTAGATTGGGCACAGCTCCTCTTTATACCCACTGCACCCAGCGTGGGACAGTTAGAATTTACCAGGAGACTATCACCCTGGCTACATTGAGACTATAGGAAGACTATAGGGAGGATCATACTAGTTTGCTCTAAGCAGGCGAGTGTGACCCTTTCAGTGCACGAGAACAAGATACTCAGAATCACCCTGGTGCAGATAATAATAAGAAGGACCTTATGGGTACCATCTAGATTACATGAAGCTCATGAAGTTAAGATGTATTACTTTATACCAGCCCCTCTCTCCAGTGTTTTACATAAGAGATAATCTTGGTAGAAAGGATTAGACCTTGGCATAACCTTTGTTTATACCTGCAATAGGGTGTGGCACTACACTCTGTTTAGAGTTCTTTGTTGACATGACCCTCCCAATTAGATTACTTTTGTGTATATAAGGGGCTGACTTGAGGCCCCTTCACTTTTACCTTTTTGGGCCTTTTAGCTTCGGCTTTTGGCTCCTGTGGCTTTTGGCTCCTCGGCCTTGGCGGCTTTTGGCTTTTTTTTTTTTTTTTTTTTTTGCTTTTTTGGGTCACACCCGGCAATGCTCAGGGGTTACTCCTGGCTCTGCACTCAGGAATTACTCCTGGCGGTGCTCGGGGGGACCATATGGGATGCCGGGGATTGAACCCGGGCGGCAGAGGCCGGCTGTGTGCAAAGCAAACGCCCTACCCGCTGGGCTATCGCTCCAGCACCCTTGCTCCATCTTCTGGGTAGGACTCAGCTTGGGTGAGATCCTCTCTCTCTTTGGTGGGAGACTTAGGCTCTTTTGTCTGGTCTAAGTTCAGACCAGAGCTAGAGTTTGTTCATTATATTGGAGTGCTGTGGAAGAGCTTTTGTACTATTAAAAGCCTTTTAAGAACTGCACCGGACTCATGAGTTTTCATCTGTTCTCCCGGCATCCTTGGAGGTAGAAGAGAACTTCTGTCCTGACACTGTCGGGGACCCCTGCGGCGTTCCCCGACATATTATGATACCAATATCCAAGGTCAGGTGAAGCATGGATCAGGAGATCTTGTCAAAGGTGGAAATTATCACAAACGTGTGGGAGTCAGAGGCTAGGTAAGACAGAGAATGGAACAATGTGCCAATAATTGTCGAAAGTGCTAATGCCAACCTAGAACTGAGCATTAAATACAGTCAAAAAGATACACATGACATCCTTTTTAATGTATGTTCTGTAATCCACAATGTGGAAGGGAAGGAAAAGAGAAAGAGATAGAGAGAAAGAGAAAGAAATAAAGAACCTGCCATAGAGGCAGGCTAGGGGAGGGTGGAGGGTATTGGGGAATATTGGCGGTGGGAAATGGGCACTGGTGGAGGGATGGGTGCTGGAACACTGTATGACTGAAAGCCAAATATGAACATCTTATGAACATCTTTGCAATTGTGTATCTCATGGTGGTATAATAAAATATTTAACCAAAAATATGTAATATTCTAAAAAAAGGACTTAGTACCTATATATGTGCATGCTATACCTATTCTGACATACAAGTTTGATAAAATGTGAGAAAAGATTTTATGAATCAATTGATCTGGAATAAACAAGAAGCAGATAACAGCAATGGGATCCTAAAAATCAGATGGGCCAAGGCCGGAGACCCTAAAACACTCCTTAGCATATACCCAGAATAAACCTATGAGCAATGTCAGCAGATCCTTCCGCTTGAAGTTTCACAGACATATTTCAAGATAAAATATACTGAAGGAAGTATTCTTTAATCCCCAGGTAACTGATTTAGAATTATACAAACAGGGTGTTCAGCAATTCCACTTCTGGGAATATACCCTGAGGACCCAAAAATCACACAGCAGAAACATCATCTACACTTTTATATTTATTACAGCATTATTCACAATAGCCAGAATCTGGAAACAACCTGAGTGCCTAAGAACAGATGACAGGATGAAGAAACTATGGTACATCTACATGGAATACTACACAGCCACCAGGAAAAGCGAAGTTATGAATTTTGTCTATGGATGGACACAGAGAATATCATGCTGAGTGAAATCAGTCAAAAGGAGACAGGCATAGAATGACTGCACTCATCCATGTGATTTATATACATATATATCACATACAACATATATATACATATATACCTATATGTATGTGTATATATATATATATATGTAAAAAATCACTTGTATCACTTGTCTACCCGTTGTTCATCAATTTGCTTGAGCGGGTGCTAGTAACATTTCCATTTGTCCCTGTATGCATGCTAGTACAGTCCAAGGGCCTCTGCTCACTCAAGGAACATGAAGAGCCTCAAACCATTCCTTCAGGTCATGGGAATGAGGTCTATTATTATTACTGGTGTTGGTATATCAAATACTACACATATTTGATATAAGTAGCTTGCCAGGCTCTGTTGTTTGGGGGTGCTCAAAGTTTTTGCATTTATGGATGTACTGTGGCTACATGGAAACTGGGAGAGCGGGTAGCAGCTCTGTCTGTGTCTGTGTCTGTGAAATATGCTTCTCTCTAGAGTGGGGTTCTGACTAGCTGGGCTTGAGATTTTTTATCTGAACATAGTTTAAAAAGTCAGAACCCAAAGAGGTTAAATTTTCTCAAAGAGGCAGAGTGACAATAGGTCTCATTTTAAATCTCAATAAAATATTTACAATTTATCTTGAAGGAAAAAATATCACTAAATGAAATCTACATTTGAATGATAACTTGTAATATCTTAATGAGTTATATATATGTATATATATATGTATATATATATATATGCATATATATTATATATTCCAAGCTCCGTCGACGTTCCAGGGTTAGGGATGCTGTCTCTTTTGCCAAGGCATCGAAAATCAGATGGGCTGGACATGTAATGCGATTTGGAGACGACCACTGGACTAGAGCCATTACCGACTTAATCCCACAGGACGTCAAAAGATCCCGTGGCAACCCACCTACAAGATGATCAGACTTCTTCGTCAAGACCCTGAACGAACAGTTTGAGGCTCTTCGTATTCCAGAAGCAACCAGATGCCATTGGGCTACACTGGCACATGATAGGGTCAAATGGAAATGCTACTGGTGCCCGCTTGAGGGAATCAATGAACAACGGGATGTCAAGTGATCAAGTGATATATATATATATATATATATATATATATATATATATATATATATATATATATATATACAGACATATATATCAGAGACAACAGAAACATGGTTAAGAAGACTGGTCATGAACAGAAGCTTGCTGAGTGGAAGGTTGGGGGGGAGGGCAGTTGGAGAAGTGATCACTATGACAAAGATAGTTGGAAATGATCCCTCTGGATAAGTCTGAGTGCTGAAACAAGAAAGAGATATACATGATAACCTATATTACAAACCATAATGCCCAGAAGAAAAGAGAGAGAAAGAAGAAAAGTGCCGAGGTGAGAAGGGAAGGATCGTGGCAAAAGAGAAACTGGGAATATTGGTGGTGGGTAATGTACACTGGTGAAGGGGTGGGTACCGGAACACTGTGTGACTGAAACCTAATCATGAACAACTTGATAGCTGTGTGTTTCACAGCGATTCAACAGGTTATTTTAAACTTAACTTTGCTCTCAAGTCAAACTCAGAAAGACAAAAAACATCAACAAAAGGTAGGTGCAAGTATTATTTATCAAACAAGCATACAGTGTTTATAAAACCAGGTCCAAGAAAACTGGCTACTTAATGGGAAATGACAAGGGGTCAGGAGAGGGGCAGAAGCTTTTCTACCTTCTCTGCACACTCTCTGTAATAGATATTTGTATATGGTGGAAGGATTGCTTCAAGGGCGCCTTACCCTGGGCCTAACTATACAATCTGCCTTGCAAATCTGACTTACACTATCCACTGTTTAGAGAAATCTGCCATATGCAGTCAGAAATGGGCTTAAGTTAACTTATTTGTTTTTTGCCTTTTGGGTCACACCCGGTGAAAATTACTCCTGGCTCTGCACTCAGGAATTACTCCTAGCAGTGGTCAGGGGGACCATATGGGATGCTAGGGATCAAACCCAGGTTGGCCACATGCAAGGCAAATGACCTATCCACTATGCTATCGCTCCGGCCCCTTGAGTTAATTTCTTTTCAAATTCCATGGTTTAGTCAGAGAGCCTTTGTAAGATTTATAACCTTAGTTGTCTCTTTTCTGATAAAGTTAGTTTTGCTTAACTATTAGCTTTTCATAACTTAATTATCTACGGGTGCCACTGCATTATAATAGCTAACTAATGGGTCTGTCTGTCTCTCAGTCTCTGTCTCTCTCTCCTTTCCTCTTTCACCTAGTAACTAATTTTGTTGTCTTACTGTTTTAACAGCATCTCTGATTTCATCCTTGTACTAATACTTCAGTGCTCCTCAGGTCACAAATAACTTTTGTATAAGTTTTTTCCTTCTCTCTCTCATCTCCAAGTAACTAATTATATCGACTTCCAGTTGTAAGAGCATCTATAATTTCTATGCTTGTCCTGCTTTTTCATTTCCTTGTCAGAATATTTCTCCCAGAACAGTCTCATCTTACACTTTCTGTTTCAGCAGCTCCCTACGCTACATCTAGGGAACAAGAAATAGCTAACTTTGAGCCAGTTCATAAACCACCAGTGACTCTTCCTCTGGAATCAGTTCGGGTTCAGACTCACAGTCACTATAGCTTTTAGACCACTATACAGGGCACCCACAGGGAAATGAAGAGGGAGTGGGAAGAGGGGAGGGAAAATTTTTTTTAAAAGCAATATTGACCTAAATTCACATGGGGGAGCAGTGCTCAGGGGTTCACTCCTAGCTTTGTGCTCAGGAATCACTCCTGGTCTCGAAAAACTATCATGATGATGAAAATTAAAAACTGCTATAAGACCAAATGCTGATGAACTTTTTGGGACACTGGGTCATTTATACATTACTTATGCAAAGACAGTAAAATAGCACAGCAATTATAGAAAAGGTTATGGTAGTTTTTCTACAAAATTAAAAATGCACTTATCATTTGACCTAGCAACCCACTGGGCATTTATTTCAGATGAATTAAAACTTGTATTCACACAAAAAGCAAAGGATCCTAGCAGTTTTATTTGTAGTAGCTCTCAGGCTGGAAGCAACCCAAATGTCTTTTACTGGGTCAAATGTCAAAAAACATCAATACAGTCACACCATACAATATGACTCAGCAATAAAAAGAAACAAAATATTGATTTATGAAACATCTTCAATACATCTAAACAGCTATGGCCTAAATGTTTTTGTGCCATCCCAATAATTTGAAATCTAGAGCCTTATGTGATGCTCTCAGGAGGTGGCACTTGGATGGTGTCTTGACCAGACAACAGACTCCTGTGAGGCAGTATTAATGCCCCAACAGAAGGCCTGAGAAGGCCTCTTGCTCCTTGAACCATGGGAGGTTACAGCAAGAAGACGGTCCTTTATGAACCAGACATGAATCTGTTCTCACAGGCATGAACCTGAACCCTACCAGCACCCTAATGGAAGTTCCAGCTTCCAATGTCTCTGAGCAGTAAGTTTTTGTTGTCTGTAAGTCGTGCAGTCTGAGGGTTTTGGTAATAGCACTTTGAATGGACTAATCCATCAGGAGAACTGTAACAAGCAGAAAACACCCACTATATAATATTTTGAAATGACAAATTACAGGGACAGAAAAAAAAATAGTGGCTGTCAGTCAGTAGGTGCTGGGAAGATGGAATGTGATCAGCGTGGTTACAAAGGGATAGTAACATACGGAATTTCTTTTTCCCAGAAATGTGTTCTGTATCTCAGGTGATCACACAAATCTACCCACATGAAAAATTACCTAAGAGCAAGCATGCAAACACACAGACATTCCCAAATATGCTCATAACCTGGTAAAATCTGAGTAGGTTAAATTTTATGAAGAGTCACTATTATGAGAAATTGGAGGATGAGTAAAGGAGATCTGTGTTGCTGTCATCCTTCTTATCTCTGTCATCTTAGTACTGAAAACAATCACTACATAGCATTTGTAGTTCATTTCTAGCTTTCCCCAAACTTTTATTCATAATTTCCTACTACTGATTGAAGCAGGTTATTAGGAGGCAACTTGTATTTGAATGCTGACTTTTTAGGTTGCAAGAAAAGGGAAAAATACCTTCTGAATCTTAAGTTTATCATTTATAAAATAGTAGAGAAGCTGATTGCCACAGATTTATTGCGAAGATAAATAAAATATAAGAATTGTAGTATACTTAAGTTCCTAAAACGTCTGTTTTCTTTCTCATTAACAATCTAAAACCTAGCTCAATTTCTAGATAAAAACATCACAAAGCTTTAGTTTTCATTTCCTAAGCTAAATAGTTAGAAAACAGAAAACATATCTTTTTTTTGAAAATTTTATTATACCATCGTGAGATATACAATTACTAAGATGTTCGTGATTGGGTTTCAGTCATACAGTGTTCCAGCACCCATCCCCTCCACCAGTGCACACCTCCCACCACCAATGTCCCCAGAACCCCTCCCCCCCCCAGCCAGCTTCTATAGCAGGCACTCAGAAAACGTCTCTTTAGCAAGCACAGATTAGAGCCTGGGGGTAGTGATAAGGTGGACTTCAATTCTTAAGACATATTTCAGAGGCCTAGAAGATAGTACAGTGGTTAGGGTAGGTTAGTACTGGGTTCAATACCCAGCACCACAAATGGTCCCTTCAGCCCCACCACAGACCCAAGAGTAAGCCCTGTATTCAGTCAGATGTGACCCCAAAACAAAAGTTGTTTCTTTTTTTAACAAAAAGTAGTTCAATTCAGAAAATTACAATGATCAGTTAAGTCCACATTCTCCATTGGAATTTAAAAATATTCCAGTTACCAAACTTCATTATAAATGTTCAGCATATATTCATTTTATTATGATAGTGACTGATTTATCTATTTAACTTTGTAACAATAAATAATTATAGACTAGATTAATTCTATCAGACACCTACAAACATACATATTTTAGATGAATTCATGTTTCAAAAATTAGAAACTTTCAATGACATCATTCATTCTGCCTAACTATAAGAATACTTTTTAAAACTTATTTTTATTAAAACACCATGATTTACAAAGTTGTTCATAATCCAGGCATTTAGTATCCCAACACCACCAGTGTGATTTCCCTCCACCAATGTTCCCAGTCTCAACCCCAGCCTGCCCCCTTAGGCATAGAACAAATTTGCTCAGCTCCAGCAATCTTAAAGAAATGGTAAATAGAATGATAAGAAAACAAATCAGTAAAAGTCAATTTGTGATTGCTATATTATTTTAACCTATGTAAATAAGGAACTTAAAGTCACTTAATACAACAAAAGAAAAATGCTTATTCTTTTTACATAAGTAAGTTTTCAACTCAGGATCAAAAATACATTATATTGTTTTATTTTGTACTTGGATCTCATTATGGTAATAATTATGTCTTACCTGTCATTATCAAAACTTTAGAAAGATTAAGAATACTTTTAAGTAACAGACTCCCCACAGATAAGCTGTAAGTATGCATACCCTTTAGTTATAGTTCAACCAGTTAAGCTCTGATAAGCAGGAACTAAGCAATTAGGATTTCACCTTCATTGTAGGTTGCTAACATAGGATTCCTAATAATCTACAGCCCAGTGAATAGTGACAGCTAGCTTCCCTAAGCAACACTGGCCTGGGATAACTTTCAAAGACAGAGAAGAATCAAACGTTATTCCTCTAATACATATTGTTTAAAAGAATAAAATCAGACATATTTAACTTCTACCCTGTAAACACTGTTTACAAACAGTCACAAAACTCAAACTGTCAGGTGATGCCTGAGGGGCAAAGTCCCTTCAAGCATTTTTTTTTAAGTTCTGGTAGAGTTTGGCAAAGCAAATGCTTACCGAGGCAAAATAACTTTGTTTCCGTTCCTTCTTTTCTTCCTTGGTATCCATAATACACAATCAAAAGTGCAAAGTACTCGGAAAAAAAAATCCTTTTGAATCAATGAGTCATAACCCTGTAAGAAATAATAGATAAGCTGTAAGTTAAGAAGTTTATGAATGCTAACACAAAGAAGAAAGCAGAGGGGGAGCAACACGGTCCAGAGCAATGGGAGATAAACTTTAACCAATGGTACAGTCACCTGAGTCTGACACAAGATACAACAAATGCTCTCACAGAGGAAGCAGCAGACATTTAGAATGGATGCAGTAAAGGATCAAATAAAAGGCTTGAGAGAGTATTGAGAGTGTGGCAGCTGCCTTGCACATGGCTGATTCAGGTTTGATCCTTGGCAACCCATAGGATCCCTGGACACTGCCAGGAGCAATTCCTGAGTGCAGCACCAAGAGTAACCTTAAGCATCAGCGGGTATAACTCCTCTGAAAAAAGGCAGCTGGAATATTAAACTGGTTTTTTTTTTGTATTGCTTTTTTCAAAAATATGCCAAAATAAAAGCACTGACCTTGAAATATTTTGAACTAGCTCTTAAGAGTAAGTACAAGGGATACGACAATTGTTTTGCATGTGTCTGAAACCAATTCTATCACCAGCATGACACAGCCACCTGAGCCCTGCCAGAAGTGACTGGCAGTAAAGCACAGAGCCAAGAGTAAACCATGAGTACCACCAGGTGTGTGGCCCAGAAACCAAAAAGGAAAAAAAATTATTAAAAACCCCACAGAACTCATAATCATTCTTTTCATATAATAAGTGTCTCATACCTAATTATGAAAATGGATCACTGAGGTGTTTGACAAAAATGTTCTTTAAAAATAAAAATAACACCACTGTTCTGTTTTATTTTCAGAAACATGCCAGAGAGCACATCCCACTTGACGAATGTGGAAATGAAAGTGCCCCGAACGCCGCACAGGCTCGCCTGTCTCTCTCCTCCCACCTCTTCCCCATGCTGCTCTAACCTGTTTCCCAACAGCAGTTTAAACCTACAATAAAAGGTTGTCTCTGGGTTAATCTTTCTGAAATATCCATTTCATCATGTTCTACTCCTGCTCAAAAATCCCGTCTCTACTGACTTCCTGATTCGCTAAACGAAACTTCCTGCAAAGCAAATATCCTTATTCAAATTTATCCTTTTACTCTGAAGGATAAAAGACTGTCAGTACTCAGCATTATTTACTAAAGCAGTTCAGTAAACAATCTAATTCATAATGCCTATTACACAAATGGCATCATATCGTTTCATATCTTTACAGAGTAAAGATAAATAATTTTCAATATTTAAGCATGAAAGGAATTTACGTTTTTGAGAGGAAGACACTCAGAATTTCAGGTCAAGAGGCTAGAAACTGTTATTAAAGAGGCTAAGTAGCATTACAGTCTAGAAGAAGCCAATCCAAGCTTGTGCAGGGCCTACCCCAAATACCGCCCTCACCCATCAAGATTTGGAAGATGGCAATGGTTTCCCTAATGAAAGTTCAGGGAAGCAAATGCAGCTTGAACAGCAAAGGGATACAACCCTGACCTGTTGCCTGAAGGGAAAAGATGAAGCTAAGCAAAGAGAGGGGGTGAGGATGAAGGCATGGGCAGGATTAATCATGGAAGACCTTTACTGTCATTCTGAGATGATGAACTAACTCTGAGAAAGGTGAGAGGTGCTGCCTATCTGCCGGCTGCCTCTCTGCCAGACATCACTAAACAACTGCTGCGCCCCACAGCAGCGCTTGCCAAGAAACCTTCATTAAACTGACCACAGCTGGTATATGAGACGATACCCATTCCACATCCCTAAGACACATGAAAAAAGTTACCAAAAAGGTTTTATTTGAAGGAACGTGATATGCTTAGATTACAGTGGATGGACTTGAGATAAGAACAAGACAGTTTGACTAAAAAAGAAATTGAAGTATATGCAGTTAAGCAGAGGGGCCCGCATTTCAGCAGCCGATATGGGGAGAAGGGGAGACTGAATTCAAGAAATGATTAGGAAGCAAATGTGTCCAAACTGGATGATTTATTCATTTTAGAAACTTGGAAAGGGAAAAACATTACGTGCTATCCATGTTTCTGTCCAAGGACTGCATAGACCGTCATAATGCAGACATGATACCATCTACGTGAAGGACGCAGAGAACATGTGGGCCAAAGAAGCAGAAACAGAGGCGAGATCATTCTCGGGCATGCTGCCTTTGGGATGCTCATGTGATAGTCATCTGGAGACATTTACCAGACATGTGATTATATCTAAAGCACAGGAGTGCAGTAGAGCTAGAGAAAATGGCCACAAAATTATCAGCATATGGTTGTAGTTAAGAAAAAAAGAAAACAATGAATGATATGCTTATGAGATCACCGTGGAGGCAAAACAACCATGCACAAAGTCCCATATGGGAGCACTGCCTGCACACTCTCAACGCCTGCTGGTTCATCTCCATGGTCGAGACATGGGCTCTGCCAACTAGGGACAATAGGGGATGCACATAACTAAAATACAGGGGAGTAATCTAGAGCACTCCAGTGAATATTAAGCTGCTGTTAGGAAAAAATGAAGCCATGAAATTTGCCTATAAATGGATGGACATTGAGAGTAGCATGCTGAGTGAAGTTAGTCAGAAGGAAAAGGAGAGATATAGAATAACTGCATTTATTTTGTGGGATATAAAAAAATAATATGAGACTAATATCCAAGGCCAGGCAAAACAGACTAGGAGGACTTGTCCACAGTTGGAATCTACCACAAGTGTGTGGGGACAGAGGGTAGTTAAGATTGAGAAGGGACCAGTTTGCCAATAATAGTAGGAAATGGTAACATGGACTAGAACTGAGTATTGAAGATAGGTAAAGGGATATATACAATAACCCTTCAGTGTCTGTATTGCCAACCACAATAACCACAATGCATGAAAGAGGGAGGAGAGAGAGATAAAAGAGAGAGAGAAGAAAAGTGTCTGCCACAGAGGCAGGTATGTGTATAGGGGAACTGGGCACACTGGTGTTGGGAAATGTGCACTGGTAGAGGGATGGGTGCTGGAACACTAAATGACTGAAACCCAAACATGAACAGATTTGTAATTGTCTATCTCGCAGTGGTTTAATTTAAATATATAATTAAATTAAAAATGCATAAAAAGAATCCACAAGATGCCTAGCTCAAGTTTGATGGAAATAATAAAGTAAACCTTTCAGAGTGGTGATGATACTCCAGGTAAAGAGCAAAGAGAATTTCAGAAAGTGAAACTACTTGGCACAAGTTTGCACACTTAAAGGAAAGATACTTTCAAGCCTCAGGAGGTCTTGTCAAATTGGAAATTATCACAAACGTGTGGGAGTCAGAGGCTAGGTAAGACAGAAAATGGAACAGTGTGCTATCAATTTTCAAAAGTATTAATACCAACCTAGAACTAAGCATTAAATACAGGCAAAAAGATACACATGACAACCCTTTAATATATGTTCTGTAATCCATAGTCTGAAAGGGAAGGAAACGAGAAAGAGAGAGAAATGGAAAGAAATAAAAGAACCTGCCATGGAGGAGGGCTGGGGGAAGGGGGAGGAAACCGGGTAGTAGGTGGTGGGAGATGGGCACTGGTGGAGGGATGGGTGCTGGAACACTGTATGACCGAAACCCAAATATGAACTTTTAATTGTATACCTTTGTAATTGTATACCCCCACGGTGGTATAACAAAATACTTTAAAAAATAAAATAAAATAAAGGAAAGATACTTTCAAGCCAGAAACCAGGTCAGCTATGATGCCTACAGACCACAAGTTGCATATTTGACATGTGATCCATGTCACCACTTACAATCATATGCACTAGGTATCTTTACTTCCATTAAACTGAGGTTGAGACATACTAATTTCCCTAGCTCAGAAGATGGATACAGATGTAAGTGTTACGTGTACACTTTATTGCCTTTTAAAAACCTTAGGAGTCAGAAAGCATTTGGAGATGGTACAGAAAATGCACCCTTTGCCAAAGAGGTAGCAAAGGGATTAAAAACCTTCCCTGAATCCACCAACCCCAGTTCTATTACCAACACTTCCTATGGCTTTCCAAGCACCTCCAGTGGTCACTTGAGAACAGAGCCAGGAATAAGAACCTCTAATAACATCCAGAAGTGCCTCCCACCCCACCTTCCTCCCTCTGCAAATAGACTGAAAATGCAACCCAGAACCAACTGTCTCAATGCAGAATCTACAGGTCAAGAACAGTATCTATAGATGCAGGGTAGCTGAGACCTCCAAAAGGACCATATTACTGAAAGAATGTGGAAATGGAGGCCTGGATAGTGCTGCCTGCCCTGCATGAGGCCAACCTGGGCTCAATTCCCAGCACCACACATGGTGCCCTTAGCCCCAGTAGAAATGTTCCTGAGCACATAGCTAGGACCAAAACCTGAGCACTGCTGGATATGGCCTAGAAACAAAAACAAAAAAAGAGAAAGAATTTGAACATTAAAAAAAGAGCAGCGCAGTATCCAACTCTCAGAAGCTCAGTATCACACTGTGAACGAAGTCACAGGGCTCCTCACCAATTCTGAACCTTAGTCCTTCTCTTCCCTCAAGTCTATGCTAACTTTGCTACATTCCCCATGACAATATCAAGTACAAGGCCCTGCTTTTAAAGTCTTCCTTGACTTGGCCATAACAGGAAGAGGCTCACGAGAGGCTGGGGAGGCTGGAACTCAGCTCGCCCCAGGCTCAGCTGAATATGGGATCCCCAGGAGGGCAGACGGGTTTTGGGAGTGGGCCCGTCACCTCTGGGGGTCCCGGAAGCAGCCGGATGAGACTCGCCCATCACACTAGCCACCATTTTCGCTGTCCGGATGCTGGGAAACTGCCTCACGACCAGATTAACAGAGCAAAACCAGTTCGAGCCCAGGTAGGCGGCTCCCAGAAGCGGGAATCACTGGGAATTCGTCAGATGGACTCAGGGTTCGGCCATTCCCTCTCCATTTTGTCGAGCCTGGTGGCCCGCCCAGGAGCTGCCCGGGGCCATCATCCATAACAGGAAGAGGCTCACGAGCAGCTGGGGAGGCTGGAACTCGGCTTGCCCTGGGCCCAGCTGAATATGGGATCCCCAGGAGGGCAGACGGGTTTTGGGAGTGGGCCCGTCACCTCTGGGGGGTCCCGGAAGCAGCCGGATGAGACTTCGCCCATCACACTAGCCACCATTTTCGCTGTCCGGATGCTGGGAAACTGCCTCATGACCAGATTAGCAGAGCAAAACCAGTTCGAGCCACGTTGCGTGGCCGCTTGCGGCCACGCGGTCCATTAAAATAGTGGAAACAGTAATGTCTTTTAATGCACTGCATTCCACGAAGAGCAGGAAAGTTTGGCGGGAGGGAGAGATAAAGAGGAGAGAAATGACATACAGAACCCACCAAATAGTTGAGGTGTGGGAGGGAGAGGGAGTTTGGGACATTGGTGATGAGAGATGGGTTTGGGTGGAGGGATGGGTGTTGGAACACTGCAGAACCAAAACTCTACATGAGCATCTTTTAATTGTATGTCTAAAATGGTGTAATAATATTCGGGGAAATAATTAAAATTAAATAAAAAAAATAAAGTCTTCCTTGACTCTTCAGATGCTTGTCATTGCCTTTGCTAAGAGTTTATTTCTCTAAACACTTAATCGACAACTTATTCTGTACAAAATGGTACTTGACTTAGCCTCCTGAGTCCCACACAAACCATAAATACCTTCGAGTAAAACTCATATCTCATATTTCCCTTATACTTCAAAATACCTGACACAGAACTTGGCACCGAAGAAAAAAAACACGTAAAAATTAAAGAAGGGATTAATCCAGGCTTGAAGATAAGTCAGTTACATGATATAAATCCAAGGTGTCCTCCCCACATTAAGCTTTAGGTCAGAGCATGCAGATTTAAAGCAGCATCTCTCGGACTCCAGAAAGGATTAGAACTGCAAGCTCTTTCTCTGACCCTGGGCCAGGTGGTTTATTTAAAAGTTTCTCTATGCTACGCCACAATATGTGATGATCTGTTTGTTAGATTTCCCCTCATGAATAAAAATGAAGTCATAATAACCTAATTGGAATTTTTTTGTATTGCAAGCTGAGCCAGAATCTAATATTTGGTTCCAATGGAAAAATATTGACAAGAATAAGCACATAAGAAGAAGACAAAATGATCCAAGAACTGACATCTGGTGCTAATGTATCTGCTTAGAACTGGAAACGCTTCTCTTTTTTTCATATTCTTTCTTATAAACTTTGTAAGCAGATAAATTATTGGCTTCTTTTACACTTATTAGGATTTTTCATATTCCTTAAATAAGACAGATGCAGTCCTTTCAGGGTATAGGCATGCCAACAGATTAACCAGAAAAAAAAAACTCAGTAAAGGATGCTATAAAAAAATGATTTGCACAGAGCACATGCAGCAGCCTTTATGCTCCAGTGAAGAATCAAGAGCTGCTTAAATCAATATCTAATGGGAACTACATTTTCTATTATAAGTGGTTCTAATGGGCTTCTTAAAAGCCCTTATTTCATTTAATGCTGACTTTTCCTCACACCGATAAACCCTAGATTTATACAAATGCTGAATTATAAGAGCCGTCTACATTTATAGCATATTATAGACCAAAAAGAATCTTATGAAATATTAGGAAACCTAAATATTTTTTTTGCTTTCTTAGATCAGAACAGTCTTAAACCCTATTGTAGTTTATTATTCAAATAAAAACAGCACATACAAAATTCTTACCTCCTAAGCTTCACTGAAGACAAAGGACTTCCTGTGTATGACCATGGCACCACTTCGTAAGAGTCTATCAGACTCCCTAACTACATCAAACCAGAGTGAACCTACCATACAGCCTGTTTGGAGGAGGGCAATAGTCTGCTTCCCAACTAGAATACTGCAATTTTGTACATTCAGTTGTAACCAGTTAGGACCAGAAAAGCACCAATGTACTCATGATGTTCATCAAGTGTTTAACCAACAACATGTTTCTTACTACACAAATGAAATAATGACAAGAGAATTCTTTGAGGGTTGCTCACATTAAGTCTGACCACTTAAGGAACAGATCAAACGTACTTTTTTGGGCAGACATTTCCTCCTAGAGAACACTGAAATACAAAACTGAACTGCTGTATGACAGGTGCTCACTTTCTCGAAGTCAGTCTGCCAGCTACACAAAAGAAGGGTAGTAAAGAAGGGTAGTAAAGTGTTACCAAGGTCAGCAATTTGAATAAGGCCAGCAATTCTCCTGATCAAGAAGGCAGGGAAGACAGAGCAACAGAGAATCTAGGAGATAAGATCCCAAGTAAACAAGTCACGTTACAAAACAAGAGGCAGCAGGTACACGACAACCAAGAGTTAAAATGTTATAACCAGACTATGGTCATGATCAAAGAGAGATCAGTGTCTAGAAGAAAATAGGATGAAGCCAACTGATAGAAAACCGAATGGGGAATTCATCTACTCCTACATCACTACTGTCCATCGAGGAAGACACAATCAGGCAAGAAAAAGCATTAGATACAGGTGAACTCAGGACTCTCTTATGATGAGGAAGGAAGTTTCATCAAAGATCTTTGTCTTTGGACTGGACAAAACAGATCATTCTATAAGCTTCCTTTAAAACAAGAAGTGCAAATGATATTTTTTTTCCTTCCTTGCTTCCTTCCTTTTATGGTCATTACCTCTTCCTCCTCCCCTCCTCCTCTTCCTTGGCCTCTACTCCCCTTCCCCTTCTCTTCTTCCCTCTTTCTTCTATCTATCTATCTATCTATCTATCTATCTATCTATCTATCTATCTATCTATCTATCTATCTATCTATCTATCTATCTATCTATCTCTATCATCTATCTATCTATCTATCTATCTATCTATCTATCTATCTATCTATCTATCTATCTATCTATCTATCTATATCTATCTATCTATCTATCTATCTATCTATCTATCTATCTATCTATCTATCTATCTATCTATCTATCTATCTATCTATCTATCTATCTATCTATCTATCTATCTATCTATCTATCTATCTATCTATCTATCTATCTATCTATCTATCTATCTATCTATCTATCTATCTATCTATCTATCTATCTATCTATCTATCTATCTATCTATCTATCTATCTATCTATCTATCTATCTATCTATCTATCTATCTATCTATCTATCTATCTATCTATCTATCTATCTATCTATCTATCTATCTATCTAGAGAGATATCTTTCTTGCTTACCAGGACTTGGGGAGGTGAATGTGAGGAAGTTAGTATGTTATTCGGCTTTTGTTTTGTGGTGTCAGGATTCAAACTCAGGGCCTTATGTATGCCAGGCACACATTCTACACTGAGCTACATCCCTAGCCAGAGTACTGAGTTTCCTGAAAATTCAGTGGCAGAGTCAGGAATTGTTGAAGACATGAAAAGTGCCAAATGCCTGACAACAAGCAAGAGCATTTTAATTTTCAACAAAGGTTAGAAAAGGTATTGGCTACATTAAAAGCTAGAGATTACCAAAATCCTCAGCAAAACTTGAGGAATGACAACAAAAGACTTGTTGGCAAGGAATGGGTAATGAAGCTCACACCAAGTAAGTGTGTGTTCTATCTATCTTACTTGGACTTAACCAAGTAAGTCCTGTTCTCTCTCAGCTGGTGCTGCAGCTCTAGAGAAATAGTTTCTTTCATTTAATGGAAATAAAGATACTTAACTCTTAATATGATTGCGAGGACTAAAAGAGAGAGTATTTGGGAGCTGGAGAGAAAGTACAGGGATATTCCTCGCATGCTCTTGGTCACTTGGACCCAGTTCCTGTGAGGCCTGGTTCTGGAGACCCAGGAGCACTGCTAACTGTGGTCTTGGAGGACCCCTAAATATAGCCACGTGTTTCCTGGAGGCCTTCGAGCACCAATGAGTGGTCTTGGTGGTTCAAGCGTGCAGGGCTTGAGAATCACTCAGTCCCTAGTCCAGCCCAATAGGCTGAGAATCACCTGGGGGAGCTCTCAGGCCCTTGGCACTTTGATAGGTGCCTTGCCAAAGAGTAAGAGATACTGTGTTTATAGATACTCTGTTTATAACATGTTAAAATAAATGACTTGTGGTAGGCAGATGTCACGGTTGGGTGGCGAACCTAAGCTATGGAACAACTGAGGAACAGACCAAAATGTTCCTTTGTATGGAGATATTTGCTCCTACAACATTTTTAGAATGAAGTATGGCAAGTGCTCAGTCTTTCCCAATGCTACACGGTCATTTCAGCAAAAAATATTGAAATGCCAGTAATACAAAGGTCAGCAATTTGAAAATTCTCGTTTAAAAGAAACCTGGGAAGAGAGATACATAAATCAGTCTACATTAAATCCAAATTTAATCTTGGTGAACCCCAAGGGTCAGAATTTTCACCAAAAATCAATCAACCAACAAAACAAGAAACAAGCAGATTTATTTTAGAGTGACTGCCAGGCCCAAGACACAAACATGAAGACCAGGTGGTACAGGGTATGGAGACCCACCAGCTGGTATGGCAGCGAATGAGCTGATGTTGGAGCACAAAGAGCCTCAAAACACATGGAGGAAGCAACTAAAAGGCCAGGAAAGGAAGGAGAATCAAGGAACTTCAAGGACATCGGTGGAGCAGGAAATTCCAGACAATAAATACAAAAGGGATTGATTAGGCAAATGAAGATATAGAAGCCTTCAAGAGGGCATATTGAGGCTCGGGGCCTAAGCGATCTGGTATAGGGGGAGCACAGGACTGCTGGCACAGAGGGTATTCAGAGACAGCCTGATTCTCCCTGTTGGACATGGAGTAAACAAGGTAAACAGTGTAACTGTGTTTGAAAGGTTTGTGATATGTTTCTCTTGATCTGTTTACCGGTTAAGCTACAGAAACATCAACTGGCCATGGTAGAAAGTTCTATGCTAAAGGAATTGCAGGGGGCCGGAGCAATAGCCCAGCGGGTAGGGCGTTTGCCTTGCAAGCGGCCAGCCTGCGCCCGGCCCAGGTTCAATCCCGGCATCCCATCTGGTCCCCTGAGCACCACCAAGAGTAGTTCCTGAGTGCAGAGCCAGGAGTAATCCCTGAGCATCGCCAGATGTGACCCAAAAAGCAAAAAATAAATAAATAAACAAAGTAATTGCAGTACCAAGACACTGGTGTTGACAGACTGAGTGATTTCAACTGGAGCCAGAAGCTGTCAACCTGACAGAGAGTGTTAGTAACTGAATACATCTTCCTTTGTTACGTCCTGTCCTCATCAGAAAGGTGCTACTTGAGTGAAAATAGGAGTCACCTTCTTAGCTTCTGGAGGGATCACTATCATTCTGGTATAGTTTCGACATTAGACAGACCTCAGGTATCTGTAGAAAGGTGGGCATAACTCGACACTCATTTAGAGATCTACCTCCAGGTAAGGCGCTAAGAAGAGGCAAAACTAGCATTAGTGATTTTGCGGTGTTATGCAGATATATGCAGTTTTCCCAGCATTACTTGTTGAAGAGGCCTTCCTTGTTCCACTTCATATTTCTTGCTCACTTATGAAAAATTAAGTGATCACATATTTGAGGTGTGTGTCCAGATATTCAACTCTATTCCATTGATCTAAAAGTTTGTCTTTATTCCAGTATTATGTTGTTTTAATTACTACAGCTTTGTAGTATAGTTTGAGGAAGTTGGGGAAGGTGATGCCACCCATCTTCTTTTTCCAAGAATTTCTTTAGCTGTTGGTGGAGTTTTTTGTTCCATACAAATTTCAAATTGATAAATTTCTTTGAAAAATGTCATAGGCATCCTTATAGGGACTGCACAGAATATGTATAATGTTTTGGGAGTATTGCCATTTTCACAATGTTAATTCTCACAATCCATGAGCAGAGGCTATATCTCCATTTCCTAATGCCCTCTTTTTATTTATTGAAATAGACTTTTGTATTTTTCTTTGTACAGGTCCTCTATGTTCTTAGGTTGATTCTGAGATTCTTGATTTTCTGAGGAACAATTGTGAACAGGATTGTTTTTTAAATATTTTTTAATTTCTTCTTTCATTATTTGCATGTAGGAAAGCCAAGGTTTTGGGTACTGATTTTGTAACTTGCTACTCTACTCTAAAGATCTATTGTTTTAGGACCTTTTTGGCAGAGACCTTAGGGTTCTCTAAGTATAGATTCATGTCATCTGCAAATAGCACATAGCTTGACTTCTTCCTTCACTATCTGGATCCCTTTTTAGTATCTTTTTCTTCCCTGACTGCTATGACAAATACTTCCAGTAATATATTGAATAGAAATAGCAGGAGTGGGAAACCTTGTCTTGTCCCTGATCTTAAGGAGAAGGCTTTTAGTTTTTCCCCACTGAGAATAATGTTTGCTGTGGGTTTGTGGTAGATGTCTTTGACTATACTGAGGAAAGTTTCTTCTATTCCTATTTTTTGGTTTTTTTTTTCATGAACAGGTGCTGAATCTTGTCAAATGCTTGATCTGCATCTACTGTTATGATGACTTTTATTTTTTCTTGTATTGATATATTATGTTGATTGAGTGCAAATGTTAAACTACCCTTGCATCCCTGGCAAGAATCCAACTTGGTCATGATGTATAATCTTTTTGATGAGTCACAGGAATCTATTTGCTAGCATTTTAAGATCTTTGTATCTGTGTTCATCAGGGTTATTGGTCTGTTATTTTATTTTCTTTTCTTTTTTTTTTAATGATGTCTGTCTGCTTTTGGTCAGGGTGATAAGTGCCTAACAAAAGTGGGAGTGTTTCGGTTTCTTCAGTATCCCCAAAAAGCCTGAAAATGGCTGGCAAAAGGTCCTCTTTAAAGGTTTGGAAGAATTCACTTGTGAATCTATCTGGACCTGGAATTTTTGGAATACTTTTTTTGTTTGTTTGTTTGTTTGTTTGTTTGTTTTTGCTTTTTGGGTCACACCCGGCAATGCTCAGGGGTTACTCCTGGCTCTGCACTCAGGAATTACTCCTGGCGGTGCTTAGGGGACCATATGGGATGCCGGGATTGAACCTGGGCCTGCATGGGCGGCCGTGTGCAAGGCAAACATCCTACCTGCTGGACTATCGCTCCGGCCCAGGAATACTTTTTTTTTGGAATACTTTTGATTACCATTTCAATTTCCTTCCTCCTGTCTGGAGGAAGTTGGACTTGGGTCCTTTCTTCCTTCCTGATGAATGCTTATAGAGCTAAAGACTTTCCTTTTAACACTGCTTTAGCTGTGTCCCACAAGTTCTGGTGGATTGTGTCCTCATTCTTATTTGTTTCCAGGAATCTTTTGATTTCTTCTTTAATTTCCTCCATGTTCAGAAGTGAGCTGTTTAGTTTCCAAGTAGTTGATTTGATTCTCCATTTCTATGTGTGATTAACTTCTATTTTCAGTGCATCAAGGTTTGGGAGGATAGCTGATACAATTTCTATCTTCTTGATTTTATTGAGGTATGTGTTGTGGCCCAGCACGTGGTCTATCTTGGATATTGTTCCATGTGCACTGGAGAAAAATATGTATTCGATGTATTCCGCTTTGGGGGGATGAAAAGTCCTGTACATATCTACTAGTCCTCTCTCTTCCATTTCTTCCTTCAAAGCCAGTATTTCCTTGCTGAGTTTTTGTCTTGCTGATCTATTAAGAGGTGATAAGATATTGCTGAAGTCTCCAGCTACAACTGAGTTGCTATCAATATCCTCCTGAAGTCCATTAGCAGTTGTTTTAAGTATTTTTGCTGGTTCCCTCATTCGGACGTGTATATGCTTAAAATGTAATATCTTCCTGATATACAATCACATGCCTTCACTGTCTCCCTTAATTTCTTTCAGCCTGACATCTATGTTGTCTGATACTAGTATGGCCACCCTGGCATTTTTGGAGGAGTTGTTTGCATGAAGAATACTTTTTTCCAGCCTTTTACTTTGAGTTGTGTTTGTTCTGACTGTTCAAGGTGTTTCTTGTAGGCAGCAGAATGTTGGATTCAGGGTTTTTTTTTTGTTTGTTTCTTTGCTTTTTTGGGTCACACCCGCGAAGCTCAGGGGTTACTCCTGGCTCTGTACTCAGGAATCACTCCTGGCAGTGCTCGGGGGGACCATATGGGATGCTGGGGATCGAACCCGGGCCGGCACAGGCTGGCTGCATGCAATGCAAATGCCCTACCCACTGGGCTATTGCTCCGGCCCCTGGATTCAGTTTTTAAAATTCATTTTGACACTCTGTGTCTATTAATTGGTGAGTTTAGACCATTGACACTGAGCAATTATTGCCATAGGGTTTTGTCCTATCTTTCTGTATGAGTTTGTTGTGCTTTAAGGGTTTGTCTTTACTTAGAGTAGCCCCATCAGTCCTTTTAAAGCTGGTTTTGAGTCTATGAACTTCCTAAGATGCTATTGGTCTATGAAACTGTATCATTCCTTCAAATCTGAATGACAGTGCAGCTTGGAAAAGTATTCTTAGTGACGCCTTCATTTCACTAGTCTTTTTTTTTTTTACTATAACCCACAACAGTCTACAGCCCCAGAGGATTTCATCTGATAAGTCTGCTGTAAATCTGAGGGATGCTCCTCTGCATGAAATTTCCTTTTTTGATCTTGATGCTTGTAGTATTGTGTCTCTAACACATTCATCTTTCAGATTAGGATATTCCTGGGAGTCTTTTCATTGGGGTCTCTTTTAGCTGGTACCCTTTGGGCTTTTTGGATCTGGATGCCTACATTTTCCAGCTTTGGGAACTTTTCAACAATGATGTCTTTAATTGTCCCTACTTCATTAGGGATGCCTCTCTGTCCCTTTGGGACTCCAATGATTCTTATGTTGTTCCACTTGTATTTATATAAATGTTCTCTTGCCTGCCCTTGAGCTATTTTAGGTCTTTTTTCAATTTTCTATTGTTGCCTGGGTGCTTTCTGCCACTTATCTTCCAGTTCACTGTTTCTGTCTTCAGCTGTTGTCATTCTACTGTTGAGGGTACCCATCGAGTTTATCACTTCATCCACTGAATTTTTTTTATTAATGACACTCTATCTGTAGTTTTCTTATTTCTGCTTTCGTTTCTTCTATATTTTATTGGCTGCCCATTCCACTGTTTCTTTCATATCCTACTGTATTTTATTGAATGCCCATTCCACTGTTTCTTTGAGCTCATTAAACATCCTCACCATTTCCTCTATGAATTCTTTATAAGACAGATTATGTATGTGGGTATACCTTGCTGAAGCTTCTGGGTTCTTTTTCTTCACCAGTTCCTTGTGGTGGGGATCTGCTTTGTTGCTCCATGGTAGTCTGGAGGTGGATACTTCCAGTGCACTAACAGTGTCCCCTCTCACTGCCAGACAGAACTCTGGGAAACTCAGTAGATGGTGGTCTCCTCTTTCCTCTTCAAGGATATTATCTTCCCCTTTTTTGTATACCTGTGTGACTTGTGTGGGTCCTCTAACAGTGATTCAGAAGATGTGTTTTTTGGCCTGACTTGCTGTTACGTTTAGATTGGGATTGTATTGATTTTGTGTTTACCATCAATTTTTTTTTTTTTTAGTTTTGGGTGTACTGGCCTAATGTGGTTGGGAAAGCAAAGCTGACCTTGTGAGTGTCTGGTAGAGGCCAAGATGTGGATCCAATGCAATATGGAAAGTAAAATTAACTTCCAGCTGCACGAGAAGCTGCCACTGTGACTATCTGGGGTCTTGAGGTCACATTTTAACTGCCTCTATATTAATGCCTAAAGTATACCCCATATTGGCCAGAGCAATAGTCCAGCGGGTAGAGCATTTGCCTTGCATGTGGCAGACCCGGGTTTGATCCCTGTCATCCCATATGGTCCCCTGAGCACCGCCAGGAGTAATTCCTGAGTGCAGAGCCAGGAGTGACCACTGAGCATTGCCAGGTGTGACCCAAAAAGCAAAAATAAAATAAAATAAAATAAAATAAAAACAAAATAAAGTACACCCCATAACCTATGTGACCAAACTTCTCCTTGTGAGAATTAAGGCAATATTGCATGGAGAACCAGTAGAACATGAAGAAGGTTGGTGAGAAGATAAAATTTTTAATTATAATGCATTTATTTGTATATTAATGTATGCCAAAATACATATTTTTATTGGAGTGAAACTGGAAACATTTTTGGTGGAAATGTACACTGGTGAAGTGTAAAGTATTGCTATTGGAACATCCTATGACTAAAACTTAATCATGAACAACTTTGTAACTGTGTATCTGACAGTGATTCAATAAAAAATGCAAATAATTTTTAAATTATTTTCTTCTTTTGTTCCTGTTGTTATGGCCAAGGGTGGCACATTTCTTGCAGTGCTCTCTGCTCACAGTCTTACGTGATTTAAGGAATCATAAGGACAGTGCCAGGGATTATACTTGGTGATATGGAGTCATGTTGGGGGGTCTAACTCACAGTCCCCTAAATGCAAGGCAGAGTATAAAAGCTCCAAACCTCAGAACCCCCCAGACATTCTGAGCACAACACCATTAAAGTAGGAGAGGCAGACCTCATGAAACAGACTTTACCCTCTGATCCTTGGGCAAGGCACTCAATTTCTCTGCCCCTACTTTGACTGGTGATTGAGATTTAATGTGTCCATACACACTGAATCTCTATTAATATATTTTAAATGTGCATACAGCATTTCTTAACTAGTGACCAGATGGGGGCCACAGGGCCCATAGATGAATATCACACATTTAATTTTACTTGATTTTACTTTCAATATTGTATCATTTAATTAATTTTACTTTCCATACTGTATAACTAGTGGCCAGATGGGGTCACAGGGTCATAGATGAATATCACATTTCAAAGGGGCCATAGATGAATATCAAAGAAATTGAGGTTCACAGCATGAGATTTAAGGGCAAGTGGTAGGAAAAGGGGACCATAGGAAGAAAATAAGTTTGGATGGGCACCATTATGAGAAAAAGATTGTGAGAAGCAAAGTGATAGTACAGTGAGGAGGGCATTTACCTTGGACACGGCCAACCCAAGTTTGATGCCTGGTGCCCCATATGATCCCCTGGAGCCAGGAGTCAGCTCTAAGCACTGCCAGCTGTGGCCCCAAAACAACAACATTAATTGAAAAACACTGGTCTTCTGCTCCATGAACAGACGATCCGCTGAGAATTCAATGACCTCAATGTTGATGAAAATTATACCAACCTTTCAATACTTGATGAGCTAAAATCAAATTAGCCTCAAACAAAAAAAATCAGATAGTGAACTAACACAATCTAGGCAGTTTTGAATATGAAGAAGACAGAGGGGAGACGTAGGAGGAGTGAGAAAGCTCAAAGAGCAGGAAGGTGAAGGAATAAGCAGGGCCCCAAGTTTGGTATCTGGCACCACATGACCCCCCACATGACTCCAGAGAACTACTTGGTATAAACCTGGTAGCCCTCAGCACCTCATTGCTAGCATGAGTATGGCTGAAAGTACACCATGGGTCCCCAGCACTGCTGGGGAGAACTTCCACACCCCAGCTTCAAGAAAGAAATAGTAAAGCAGTATCAGTTAAATATCCATTAACTATTAAGTATATGTTACTATACGGGTTTATCCTCATGATTCTATTATGAAGTTATTAATCATTCCATGATAAAAGTATACAATTTATAAAGGTTAAGTACCTTCAAAATCAAACAGCCACAGGGTTAATGCCAGGACGATCAGCTTTGTCTGATGCCTAAATTATCTAAAGAAGAGGCTATGTTACAGCCTAAAATTTTCACATTACTCATTCACCCTAGTGATTCCAGAACAGAGTTAGGGGGTAAGCTCAAGAAAAAACCAGGTGTGGCTCCAAAACAGATAAAAATAAAAACACAGAGAATGAGAATCAATGCCAGCTTTCTGGCCAACTTCCCTTTAGGATATAAACCCTGACCGAATTCATGTTACCATTTCTGGATAATAAAGACAGTACAGTGAACATGTCTACATATTAAATAACCATTTTTTGCACTGAATTTGATTTTAAAAGCAAGAAACCATATTCTCTTAATTCACTAATGAATTACCTCTTAAGTTTAAGAACAGAAATAATGACATAATTTTGTCAGAAACATCTCGGTTAGCAGTAGCCAAGTTTTCTTTTGTTTCTGCTGTTTTGAAATGTAATTTCCACTGGATACAAAATGAGTAAGCAGAGAAGATCATCAGAGGCCAAAGAGGTACAGCAGGCAGGGCTCTTGCCTTGCAACAGCAAACCCATGTTCATTTTCTGGCACCGTAGGTTCCCAGAGGTCACCAAGAGTGATCCCCGAAGCTCAGAGCCAGGAATAAGCCCTGAACACTGCTGGCTGTGTCCTCCTACACTCCCCTGCCAACCAAATAAATAAAAAATATCATCAGAATCTGAAAATGGAATTTTTTTTTACATTTTTTTTACTGATTTTATGTTACAAGTCCCCCTTCTCTATAATCTAAAAGTATGGGTCCTTTTAAAAAATAAAAGGCATAATTTTATAAAAATTTACTAGTTTTTAATACATTTCATGTATTTTCATGTATTTTATTTCATGCAATTTCATGTGTTTTATTAATATTAATACAGTTATAAGAATTCAATTTGGAATAGTTTTATACCTATAAACAAAGACAGAGGGGAAAATATGTAGAGTCACAGAGAAAGTTCTGGAAGTAATGAAAACAGAACAGAATCTACTCAGCCAATCTCACCTCCCAGTCCTAAGTAAAAACTTTCTTTCTCATTATCAGTCACTATTTCTTAGTTTCTGCTGCACACTTATGATACTTTCTCTCATAAGTAAAGAGTACTATTACTCTCTCAATAGCAAAGAGGTGACAAAGAAAAAACTGTTCTCACTGGCCCATATCCAAAAAGGGTAAAAGCAACAAGTGCTGGCGTGGATGCGGGAAAAGGGGACTCTCATACATTGTTGGTGGGAATGTCGACTTGTACAACCTTTCTGGAAAACAATATGAACATTCCTCCAAAGACTAGAAATTGAGCTCCCTTTTGACCCAGCCATATCACTCCTGGGAATATACCCTGGGAAGCCAAAAACACACAGCAGAAACACAATCCTGCACTTTTATTTTCAGAGCAGCACTATTCACAATAGCCAGAACCTGGAAACAACCAGTATGCCCGAGAACTGATGACTGGATAAAGAAACTGTGGTACATCTACACAATGGAATACTATGCAGCTGTTAGGAAAAATGAAGTCATGAAATTTGCCTATAAATGATGGACATGGAAAGGATCAGGTTGAGTGAAATTAGTCAGAAGGAAAGAGATACAGAATGACTGCATTTATTTGCATGACATAAATACATATATACATATTATGATACCAAAATCCAATGAAATTGGATCAGGTGAAACGTGAATCAGGATGTCTTACCAAAAGTGGAAATTACCACAAACATGTGGGAGTCAGAGGTTAGGTAAGACAGAGAAGGGATCATGTGTGAATAAATTTTGAAAGGGCTAATGCCAACATAGAACTGAGCATTAAATACAAGCAAAAAAATGCACATGATGGCCTCTAAGTGTATGTGTTGCAACCCACAATATATAAGAGAAGGAAAAGAGAGAGAGGGAGAGAAAATAGATAAAGAACCTACCATGGAGGCAGGCTATGGGAGAGGGGAGGGAATGGGGGACATTGGTGGTGGGAAATGGGTACTGGTGCAGAGGCGGGGTGCTGGAACACTATGTGACCGAAACCTCCAAACATGAACAACGCTGTAATTGTATATCTCACGGTGGTATAATAAAATATTCATTAAAAAATTAAATTGTTCTCAAGTCAATCTCTGGGAACTCATTTTCATATCAAATAGACCAGTCATAAAATTCTAGGATCTCTGTCCTGTGAGGGATGTGTTTCATTTTTTTCCTCTATTTTCTAATCCTGGCATTAATGGAATAGAGTCCACACTCTTCTAAAGTCTTCTGCTGTACAGAACTCAAAGTACCAAGAGCCTTATAGATCATAGGTGCCTCTAATCCCACCATTATATGATTCTATGTATTACACTGAAAGAAAAACTTTCAATTCTAGAGGTAAATACTGAATCAAAGTGCTTGCACTTATGATCATGAGGTTCTCAAGTGCAGATGATTGGTGCAAGCAAGATCAACCAATTAAAGGTTGATTTTGCAAACGCAATGTCTTGCCAAGGAATATATAGCACATAGGCTGCAAACATTTGTTTATAATTTTTTACTGAATCACTGTCAGACAGTTACAAAGTTGCTCATGATTGAGTTTCAGTGATACAATGTTCCAACATTTCACCAGTGGACATTTCCCACCACCAATGGTCTCAGTTTCTCTCTTCACACAAACGTCCCAGCCTGCCTCTATGTGGGCACTTTTCTTCTCTCTATTTTTCTCACTCTCTCTCCTCCCACCCCACCCTTCTTCCTTTCTGGCATTATAGTTTGCAATACAGGTACTGAGAGGTTAGCACGTATATCCATCCCTTTACCTACTTTTAACACTCAGTTCTTGTCCACAGAGATCATTTCCAATTATCACTGCCATAGTGGTCCTTTCGCTAAGAGCCCTCCCACAAACATACACCACCACCACTTGTGACAAGCTTCCAACCATGGATCAGTCCTCCTGGCCTTTGTTTCTACTAACATGCCTCATATTATATTTTTATATCCCACAAATGGAGTGCAATCACTCTAATTCTGTCCCTCTCTTTCTGACCCATTTCACTCAACATGATATTGCAACACTAGTTTTTATAAATTAAACCTGAGTGTCCTTTGAGATCTGCCAGAAACATAGAATTCATTCTACAGATAAATCTGCATTTCAATAAGAAGACCACATGTTTCTTTATTGTCTGTAAATGGTGTCTGTAACTGAATCCATTTTCAAATGCACAGGCATACACTTACTTGTAGAAACACAAAACAAAAAAAGTGATTTATCTCTCTTTTAACGTACTTTCAGTATATTTATATGGAGAGCATGTGTAGTAATAAGCACTTTACACTTCCTCTGACAAAAAATTGCTGTCACATAATTTTAAGCAAACTCAATTTAGTATGTAAGGCTCTATTTACTGCTTGCTGGCTACCTCACTATCAATAACCTATGCATATATATATATATATTATGTATATATATATATATATATATATATATATTATATATATATATATATATATAAGGCCTCCATACAGTCTAGGGAAACTGTTGATGGGGGGGATTACAAAAATTAAACAATCATAAAAATTTTGATGTAATAAAGCATGATACATAGACATGCAAATGGGAGGGAAAGGACCAGTTTCTGGATAAGTGTTGTTAGGGAAGAGGGTCTGAAGGGGGCATCTCCAAACACAATCACTCATGGTCATATTTCAATTATGCCAACTAATAACAATCAGAAACAGTTTCTCCTAAATGAAAAAGTGCTTTTACAGAGCATGCTTAAGAAGACAGAAATTCTACCAGACTCTATTTCAAATTCTAGGGCAAAGACAGGCATGCGTGGGATTGGTCAGACAGGCATGCGTGGGAATTGGTCAGACAGTCTCAAGTTGGGTTCGGAAAGGAAATGTCCTGAGTGACCCAGGAACTTCTAAGGGGGAGGTAATGAGATCCAATCAGAATTGTGATACACTGACATCTTTTTTATTTTATTTAAAAATGTTTATTACAGCTTAGCTAAAAGGGTTACAATAGTCTCCAAGATGCTGGTGTTGAGGAGTTGAAAAGATAGTACAGCAGATAGGGCACTTGTTTTGCACACATCTGACCGGGGTTCAATCCAGCAGTATCCAGGAGCACTGACAGTAGTGATTTCTGAACAAAGAGTATTCCCCTAATCAACGAGTATTGGATGACATGTCCTAGCTAGCTCGCAATCTTTGCTGTTTAAGCTACTTACAGTTTAAGCTATTTTCATGTCCTTAAGCCAGGGTTCATGCTTATGAGACTTCTCTTTTGTCTAAACTACTGATGTATGCCACCCACACGGCAAGCCTGGCAAGCTGCTCGTGTCGTATTTGATATGCCAAATACCAGTAACATTTATATTAGGTCATTCCTATGACCTAATATAATGGTTTGAGGCTCTTTATGTTCCTGGAGCAAGCGGATGCCTTTGGGTTCTACTAGCATGAGACAGGACATATGGAGATATTACTGGTGCCCGCTCAGCAAATAGATGATGAGCGGGAATCTAGTGATCTAGTGATTTAGTGATCTAAACACTGATGGAGGGTGTGGCAGTTACAGGAGTCATTTTGACTCTGAATTAATAACTTTTGAAATTTTATTATGATCTTTACTATGATTTCAATATTATCTAGTGGGCACAATTCCTCTTAATACCCACTGGGCCCAGCGCAGGACAGTTAGAGTTTACCAGGAGACCACTACCCTGGCTACGTTCAGACTACCATTTGAGACCAAAGGAAGGATCATATTAGTTTGCCCTCAAGCAGGTGAGCATGACACTTTCAGTAAACAGAAGACAAGACACTCAGAATCAACCTGGTGCAGAACAGAAATAAGAAGGACCTTGTGGGTATCTTCTAGATTGCATAAAGTCCAGGAAATTATTATTTGTTTCTCCCCCATGAATATATATTCATTAAGATGTATTTCGTTATACCAGCCCCCTCTCTCTCTCTGTCCAGTGTTTCTTTTTTTTAATTTATTTTTTATTATACCACCATGAGATAAACAATTACAAAGATGTTCATGTTTGGGTTTCAGCCATACAGTGGATACTGACATCTTATGGGGAAAAAAATGTGTATATGGTATTCAACTCTAACTTCTGAAGAAACTACATCCATGGTTTAAGTATGTATTTTGAAGGTTTATTAAGCTACTAGATATAAGTTTTTGTAGAATTTTTTGAAGGCCCTTTACTGGATTTGGATTGTTGTTCTCATTTGGGCAATCTTCTTCTCATGTAATTATATCCCAAACCCTTTGTTTTGCCAATTTATGGTGCTTTGTTCCAGTACTCAAGAGTATTAGTCTCCACCCACATATGGCTTATTTTGAACAACAAGCTGAGAACTAATGTTTTATCTATTTTGAGTTCTTTTCTTCATCATGGGTTCTGGAATAAAAACTTGTGGAATGTCAGAGACTGGCCCATATCCAAAAGGGTAAAAGCAACAAGTGCTGGCGTGGATGCAGGGGGAAAAGGGAACTCTCATCCATTGTTGGTGGGAATGTTGACTTGTACAACCTTTCTGGAAAACAATATGAACATTCCTCCAAAGACTAGAAATTGAGCTCCTTTTTGACCCAGCCATACCACTCCTGGGAATATACCCTGGGAAGCCAAAAACACACAGCAGAAACACAATCTGCACTTTTATTTTCATAGCAGCACTATTCACAATAGCCAGAACCTGGAAACAACCAGTATGCCCGAGAACTGATGACTGGATAAAGAAACTGTGGTACATCTACACAATGGAATACTATGCAGCTGTCAGAAAAAATGAAGTTATGAAATTTTGCTATAAATGGATGGATATGGAAAGAATCATGTTGAGTGAAATTAGTCAGAAGGAAAGAGAGAGACATAGAATGACTGCATTTATTTGCATGACATAAATATACCAGGTGATCTTACCAAAAGTGGAAATTACCACAAGCGTGTGGGAGTCAGAGGTTAGGTAAGATAGAGAAGGGAACATGTGTGAATAAATGTCAAAAGGTCTGATACCAACATAGAACTGATCATTAAATACAAGCAAAAAAATACAAATGATGGCTTCTAAATGTATGTAATGCAACCCACAATGTGTAAGAGAAGGAAGAGAGAGAGGGAGAGAGAGAGAGAGAGGAGATAAAGAACCTGCCATTTAGGCAGGCCGTGGGAAGGGAGGGAATTGGGAACATGGGTGGTGGTTGAGGGACACTGGTGGAGGGTGGGGTGCTGGAACACTATGTGACTAAAACCTCCAAACGTGAACAACGTTGTAATTGTATATCTCACGGTGGTACAATAAAATGTTTAAAAAAAAACTTGTGGAATGAGCCTATACCCCTTCCTCAACTTTGAAGTCTAGCCCAGCCCTACCAGATACAGGGGAAGGGTAGCCAAACCACAGTCAACCTACAGATTCATAAATAAGAAATAAGTATTTGTGGTTCTAAGCCACTGACATTTGAAGGCTGTTGTGTAGCATTATCATGACAGCAAAAAAAAAAAAAAAAAACAAACACGATGCACACCTTGAAATATCCTGATCCACAATATATTTTTAACCAGATCAAGCTACATCCTGTATGTGTCTATATAAAGACGTTAACCAAGGACTGATATAACAAAAGAGAGAGGTACCAGCAGCCAATTATCACCAAAAATAAGCAAAGAGTTTATTTCCCTCTAGCTGTCATTTACCCATAATCAACATAAATGGCTCTGGAAGTTCATGAAACACCAAGGGTGACTAAAGCACAACATGCTACGTTGTTCCCAGATTTCAGCTATTGTGAACAGTGCTGCAAAGAACATAGGAGTGCAGATGTCTTCTGAATAGAGGTTTTGGACCCTTGAAGTTGAAGCCAAAAGAAGAAATTGCTGAGTCATATGGAAGCTTGATTATTTGTTTATTAGAAGTAGCCATGATGGGGCCGGGCGATAGCCCAGCGGGTAGGGCATTTGCCTGACGCGGCCAGCCTGTGCCGGCCTGAGTTCGATCTCTAGCATCCCAGGTCCCGAGCACTGCAGGGTAATTCCTGAGTGCAGAGCCAGGAGAAACCCTAACATAGCCGGGTGTGACCCAAAAAAAAAAAAGAGCCATGATGTTTTTCCAGGATGCTGAACCAGTGGACACTTCCACCAACAGTGGATGAAAGTTCCTTTATCTCTATATCCATGACAACACTGGTTATTTTTATTCTTTGTGCTTCTTGGTGAGACTTTGTGCCTGTCTCACTAGTGTGAGGTGGTTTCTCATTATTGTTTATATTTGCACTTCCCTGATGCGTGATGTAAAATATTTTTTCACTTAAGTATTTGTCATGTGTTTGCCTTATTTGAGGGTGTTTTGTTCATCTCACCATTTGTGATGGGGTTATCTTTATTATTATTTATTTACAAGTGCTTATATATCCTTTAGTCAGATGAGTGGAGGGGAAAATATTATCTCCCAGTCTGTGGATTATCTTTTTATTCTGGTCATCGTTTCTCTTGAGGTGCAGAGGCTTCTTAATCTGACATAGTTCCATTTACCTTTGCTTTGATTTGCTTGGCTAATGGCAATAACTCACTGAAGATGTTTCTAGATTCAACATTATGAATGGTTCTGCCTATATTTTCCTCAATATAATTTATGAATTAAAGTCTAAAGCGGAGGTTTATAATTCATTTTAAGTGGACTCATGCATCATATGAAACAGAGGTCTTAGTTCATTTTCACAAGTGACTGACAATTTTTCCCACCACCATTTATTGCTCCATTTCACACTTTACTGACTATATACCTGATGATCTGTCTCCAGTTTTCAAATCTATCCCATTTGTCTGAGTCTGTCTTTATTCCACTTACCACACTGTCTTTATTACTATAGCTTTACAGTATAATTCAAAGTAGGGGAGAGATACTCCTGCTTTTTTGTGGGCGAACGGCACACCCTGTGGTGCTCTGGCCTTATTCCTGGCTTTTCACCCAAGGGTCATTCCTGGTGGTGCTCAGGGGACCATTTGGAGCACTGGGGACTGAAGCTGGGTTGGCTGCATATGAAATAAATGACTTATGCACTGAACTTTCTGATTCTCCAGTCTTCTTTTTCCTAGGCTTGCTTTGGTTAAATGGAGATGGAGGGTGGTCATTACTCCATGTAAATTTCAACAGCATTTGATCTCTTTTAAAATAATGCCATGGGTATTTTTTTTTTTACAAGAACTACATAGAATCTGTAGAGTGCTTTGGGTAGAACTGTCATCCTGACAGTATTAATACTTTCGATCCATGAACAGAGGATATTTTCTATTTCCTTGTGTCTTTTATTTAAGTAGTAATTAATAACTTTCTTTATGCTTCACCTCTTTTGTTAAGGCAATTCTCAGATAGCTGATTTTTTGAGGTACAAGAGTTCATTTTTATTATGTTGAGTTCTGGTCATGACAGAACTCTAACAGGAACTTCAGGTTACTGGAGGTCTTGCTTTATCTAGGTTATCTATCTCCTTTTTTAAAATGATAGCCCATATCAATAAAAAAATGACCATAAAACACTTGGAAAGTATTTGTGAAGTAAAGTATCAATCTGATACAGAATATTTCCATTAAAGAAAGAAATATGCTGGTAACCTTCTGATAGGCTGGACAAAATGCCTGGGGAATGGAATTACTGTGGAGTGTAAATTAGGTACTGGGCATTCTGACCTCACGTGAGTAAAGGCAGGTGGGGATTGGGGGAGTTGTTCACCACATCATCACTCAGCAGCATTCTCTGGCTGAAACTTTCAAGAGAGAGCAAGCACTGCTAATCAATTCACATGTCTACTTCTTGAGGAACTAGCTGTCGGGCTGATCTATACAGGAAGCATGCAAGCTAAATGCAATAAAATACCAAACAGATGGTGTGTAGGTGAAAAGGTTGAGGAAGTGAAACATTAGTAGCCTTGAAAGGAAGAGTGAGTAAATATGTCAAAATGAATATGCATTTGGTAGAGAAAAGTGAAGAGCATAAAATTCTGACATCACTTGTAAAATTTCTAAGAGATACCATAACATGTACCTATAAAATAAAAATGTGAAACTGCCTATCATCCCATTAAGGGATGGGCTTTAATACTTTGTTCCTTTTTTTGTCTTTTTTGTCTATGCAGGTACATTTTAAAATAGTAGGATACATTTACACATATAGTTAAATATAATTTTAAGAAACAACTCTGTTGTCAGATTTGCCTTACATTTTCATAAAAGCCTCCTTGATACTAATACGTGGTTATCTGACAGAGCTCCAAGCAGTTTAAATAAATTATCTAATTCTCAATTCTATGTGGGATGATTGCTATTATTACCTTCCAGATGAGAATATTGAAGAGAAATTAATCTGGGAAATTCACCCAGATGATTTATGGTAAACTAGAACTAGAACTCTGAGGCAGATATTTGGTTCGAGCATTCCTAAATCTTACCTCTTCTCCATGCTACCAGTCTCCCAGAGACAATGCACTTAAAATTGGATTCAGCCTTAGCACTAATTTCCTTCTGAGTCCCTGGTGCCAAGGGACTTTGTGGGTTACACTGGTCTCTTTCTGGGAAAAATGACCTGTGGATGGAATCTGACCCACCCTCAACTTTATGAGAGATTTTAAAATATAATTATAATCCGCATTTCTTTGATGCAATAAAATAAACCTCATTTTTTTTGTCTTGGCCATTTCGAAGTTCCTGTTTTGTGAACTGTCCATTCCTGCTGTATATGCTGAAGTCTGTGTACCCAAAATTTATATGCTAAAAACCTAATGGCCAAGGTGACGAGTGCAAACTCTGGGGGATAATTATACCAAGAAGGGGTGAAATTAATACCCTCATAAAACTGATGCAGAGAGAGCCCTGGCCCTGTCCACCACCACATGTGAGTCCAATAAGAAGCTGGGTATGCTTAAGCTAGGGTTGCTAACAAGTGGGAACCAACAGAGAAGTACACCTGGGATAATTACTCAGCTGGAGAGGTGAGGGCTCAGTTTTAAATATCTGGGACCACAAGGTCTGAGCAGCCCTCCCCGAAGTTCAGCATTACACTGTACAGCTGGAGCTGCATTTTCCCCATAGCTAGAATTTACTGCAGAATTCATTTATCACTACCTCTACAGATGATGCCTCTACAGATTGATACCTACCAATTCCTGGTATCAACCTGCCTGGGAAAACAAAGCAGTAAATCTATCACCTGCTCCGTAACGTCAAAATTACAGAAGGAAAATGAAAGATCTTACAGGATCTCATGAATTTTTCTAATTCACAGCCTATCTGGTATGTGATCACAGTTATCTATCATGCAGAGGATTCCACATGAACAGTGATGAGCAAACACCATTAAATTCTCACACTCAGAATTTTCTGTTATTCAGTCACCAGCAAACCACTGCACACTTAACACTGCAATAAAACCAAGGATCTAGTACTCCGTTGACTGCCTGGAACGAAACATTCTTCATTCACATAACAGGACGGCCCTTCTCCCTAAATGGCTCATGTTGTCTACTGCGGTTAATGTTTTTTTTTTTAATTTTTTATTATACCACCGTGACACATACAGTTACAAAGGTGTTCATAATTAGTTCTTGGTAATACAGTATTCCAGCACTCATCCCTCCACCAGTGCCCCATTTCCTAGCACCAATGTACCCCACCCTCCTCGCCCACCCCCAGGCTGCCTCAATAACAGGTAGCCCCGTTTCCTCTCTTTCTCTCTCTCTCTCTCTGTCTCTGCATCTCTCTCCCTCTTCTTTTACACATTGTGGCTAGCCCTGCAGATATTTAAAGTTTATCACTTAAGTCTCTTTGTGTATATTCAATGGTGAGTTTTAATCTGCCATTACCATTTCCCACTCATAGTAAAACACTGGTATCTATTTATATCCTATTAATGAATGCAGTCATTCTATATCTTTACTTTTCCTTCTGACTAATTGCACTCATCATGACAGTCTCCATTTCCATCCATTTGCAGGTAAATTTCATAATATTGTCTTTTCTGACAGCTACATATTATTCCATAGTGTAGATGTACCACAGTTTCTTTAGCCAGTCCTTTGTTTTCGGGCATTTAGGTTGTTTCCAGATTGTAGCTATTGTGAATAGTGCAGAGATGAATAAAGAAGTACAGATAGTGTTTCTGCTATGTGTTCTTCACTCTCTCGGGTATATTCCCAGGAGTGCTATTGCTGGATCAAATGGGAGCTCAATATCTAGTTTTCGGAGGAATGCCCATATTGTTTTCCAAAAGGGCTGGACCAGTTGGAACTCCCACCAACAGTGGATGAGAGTCCCTTTTTCCCCACATCCACGCCAGCACCACTTGTTCTTGCTGTTTTGGATGTGTGCCAGTCTCTGTGGGGGTGAGATGGTACCTCATTGTTGTTTTGATTTGCATCTCCCTGATGATTAAAGATGAAGAGCACTTTTCATATACCTTTTGCCCATTCGAATTTCTTCTTTTTGGAAGCTTCTGTCCATTTCTTCTCCCCATTTTTTTGATGGGGTTGGCTGTTTTTTTCTTGTGAAGTGCTACCAGTGCCTGATATATCCTGGATATTATGGGGTTAATATTTACTCTCAGTTATTTAAGTGTAGAGTAACTTTTTACTCCTATTTGATCCTGAAACTTTAGTAGCATTCTCTTTGGAGGCTTTTCCCCCTCTGAATATGGAATACTAAAGGTAAACTCAAGATCAGGGCGTAAGAATAAAGTCTCCCAGATGAAGACCGCCAATGTTATTCTTAGTGAACTTTAAAATAGTATTTGAGAAGGTATTAGTTAAGATAATGTTGCAATAAACAAGTATACAAGGTGTGGTCATGGTGAATGGGGGTAGAAGAATAAAAAAGTCTAATAGAATTTCAAACATACTAAATATTGAATAGATGCTGTTCAAGCTTCTAATTTTATTTTATTTTGCCCATACAAGATGTCTGACATCAGATAATTGTACTAGAAAGTTGATCTTTTAATTGTGAAAAATAAGCTCTTTCTAGTGTGGATGACCATCGGGATACCACATTACAGAGGAAGACTGTTTCATAAAATTTCAACTAAGAATGGCCTTGATGACACCAGAACTGAATATGACTGCACAAAGTAGGACAGTGTTCTAAGGAGAGACAGTATGGAGAATGGAAAAAAGGCTGCTTATAAGATAGCCATTTGTTTTGTAGTAATAAAATCTGTATTTTAGCACTGGATTTAGTATTTATTATTAGCATATTTATTATTAGCATTTAGATTCTTAAGCTGGAGTCCATAGCAAGAACATGTATAAAAAATGTGTAGTATGTGAAAAGACTCTGGACTGATTTTTACACTGTGACTTCAGGAAGAGGGAGAGTTAGCTGTGAACAATGGTGGGTTAACACCTGATCACTTGTATCACTTGTATCACTTGTCTTCCTGTTCATCAATTTGCTCCACCGGACAACATCTCCATACGCAAGCAAGTGCAGTCCAAGGGCATCTCCTGTTGCAAGCAAGTGTAGCCCAAGGGCATCTGCTCACTCCAGGAACACCAAGAGCCTCAAACCATTCGTTCAGGTCATGGAAATGAGGTCTATCATTGTTACTGATTTTTGGCATATCAAATACAACACAGGTAGCTTGCCAGGCTCTGCAGTGGAGGTGGTACGCCTCAGTAGTAGGCTCTCATCTCAAGCTTTACTGATGAACCTCAACAGGGAGAGATCTGCTTTTCTCTTTACGTGGAGCTCTGAGGAGCTGTGGAGACTGGATGTTGAGAATGACTGACCTCATGGTGTGGGGGTTCCCTGACTTCTTGCTAGGCTCATTGGGATGATGGGCCACAGCTAGAACCTGCCTAGAACTATATACAGTGTATAAATGTGAAAGATCCCAGGAAGGACCTGGTCCTAACTTCCAGTATTATCTAAGACTGTCGTGCGTGGGTCTGGAGTGTCTCTCTTCCGAGTTTCTGGCTGTGGTGGTACATATACCTTGCATGCGGAGTGCTCATGCCTAACCAATTAGGTTAGAAAAACATTTTAACAAATATAACAAATACACTTTTTTTGTATTATATGTGACAATAAGTCTTTTTGCATTATATGCAGGAAGGGTGGTGCAACAATGGCAGAAAAAATAAAAGAAATCAATGGACCATTCAGATAATTAGACAAATAAAAAAGAAAAAACTAAGGAGAGGCCACAGTACAGGGAATGGCGCAGCAGTTAGGGCACATGACTACCACGGATTTAACACCTGATATGGAGGGTAAAAGTGACAAGGGTTCTCAGAATCCAAGAGACCCCAAGTCCCACCAAGATTTTTATTCACATCCTTCCTCTTTAGAATGGACTCTTTAGAAAGGTTGAGAAAGCAGATGTAGAAGAAAGATGGCTGAGATGTGGAGCATAGTAATGCAGAGAACAGTCAGAAGGAGTCCAAAGCATCTAAGAAGCCAAACAGGGATAAAGAGAATAAAAAGAGAAATAAGAAAAATGGATAGAAGATAAAGTGACCAGGCTGACTTATAATGACACTGAAGGATTCTCAGTGAACAGGTACCATTGCCCCAGAGGAATAACAGGTGAGAGGGAATTTGTTCATCATATGCCTATTTATATGTAGTGAATCACATAAAGGTATTATGCATTTTTTTAAAAAAGTTAAGACATGGGAATTATCAAAACAAGAGGTTACTATAAAAATCCTGCCCAGACTTCTCCCCCAAAACTCTTTATTGCTTCAAGCTGCACCTTTGAATTCAAATTATTTTTATCCCAAAAGGTTCTTCATTGACTTCTTGATACTGATTCTTGAGAAGAATTTTACTTTCCATTGCTTTGTAATAAACATACCAAATAGTCTTGTGTGTGTCTATGTGGATGTGTGTGTCTATATATAGAGACTACAAATATACTGCAAATATATATGTATATATATATATATATATATATATATATATAGAGAGAGAGAGAGAGAGAGAGAGAGAGAGCAAATACAAAGAGAAATTCAAGAAAAGACTAGAAGATAAAATGACCAGGCTGACTTAAACTTAAAAAAGTCACTGGAGGATTCTCGGTGAATGGGTATTACTGCCCAATAGAGGGGAAACAGATGAGAGGGAATTTGTTCACACAAACACACACACACACACACATACACACACACACACAAAGACCAAGTCTATTTTACATGTTTATTACAGAGCAACAGAAAGTAAAATTCTGTTTTATATATATATACACATATATACATACACACACACACACACACACACACACACATATATATGTGTAGGAGTGAACATACCTTTCTTGACCTCGTGAGAGAGTAACGTTCCATAGTAAGTGCCATACTCAGTGCACATGTTGGGAAGTTTGAAAGACGCTCCTTTAACACTTCTTGCAAAACTGGTTTCAAAGCTATAAATCCCTAAGCTGTTGCCTATCAATGAAGTTCTGTATCATTCCTTCAAATATGAGTGATAATCTAGCTGGATGAGTATCCTTCTGAGTTGTTAATCATATATATATATATATACTATATATATATACTCTAAATCCTATAACTCTATATATATATATATACTCACACACATATATAAACACACACATATACACATACACACACAAACTATGATTCTATTTCAACCAACTTCATAGGTAGTTCTCCAAACACCTGCGCAAATAAATAATCTGAAAAGGAAGGGAACTCAGACTTCTCAAATAAATCGCCTGTTAAAAAGGTCAAATGTGAGGCGTGTATGCATGGTATGAGTGTTAGGGTAACAGAGACGAGTCATTTAACAAAACAACATTCTAATAAACATGGAATGAATCCCTTATTAAAGGTAATGTAGAATATAAAGCAAGTATTCTAAAAATATAGACTTAAATGGAATCTTTTTACCATTTTGTGATAAATGAGCATACATTAAACTGTTTTCTAAAAAGCGGAATTTAGTTGCAAAACTAGGTAACACTGTTTCCCATCTGGCTAGAAGTGCAAATACTGCATTTATAACACTTGTTCAAAATAAAGTCATTTAACTAATTAATCTTGTAATCAAAATAAACTGTCTAGAGATCAATTCTGTACACGCTCTTCAAAATTTATTTTGTTTTATGTTTCATATTTCACCTTGTTCCATAAAGTATGTGAGTCAGCTTAAAATAAATTCAGTGAAATGGAAATACATAATTAGGTCAGAATCAAGAGAAAAACAAAGTAGAAGAGATTTAGAAACAAGGAAATGTTACAAGAGAACTATGGGACAAGCTCAAGAGGACCACTGTAAGAATTAGCTGAGTCTCTGAGAACCAGGAAAATCTGTTGAAGAACCAAGAGTTAAAGAAATCAAAGTTAGGAACTTCGTAGAGTTAAGAACCACCCAACCAAATTCAAGAGGTCGAAAGGGTGCCAGAGAAAAATAGACTCAACGAGGAAAACTGAAGGACACATTGTGCTCAGAATGACAAAGCCCAAAGACAGAGAGAGAATATTGAAAATAGTAGATCAATAAAGGAACTTACATACAAAGGAAAGTCCAGGAGATCCTCAGAAGACCTAGCCAATGAGATTCTATGAGCCAGAAGAGAATGGAAGGATATGGTGCAAAAGAGCAATCAAATGAAAACCTCAGGAAGGATACTCCATCTAGCTATATTATCACTCTTATCTGAAGGAATGATACAGAGCTACATCAACAGGCAACAGCTTAGGGGATTCATAGCCTTGAAACCAGTTTTGCAAGGAGTTTCTTTAAAGGACAGAACAAACTGCCCAACATGTGGCACAGAGTATGACTCTTACTATGGAACTTACGGTTAGCCTCTACTAGATTAAGAAAGGCATGTTCACTCCTACTTACTCCTGCTAAAGGATTTTATATGTTTTTCAATAACAAATTAACATTTCGCTTTTACTGAATGTTCTATTAAGGTTTTTTGTCATTCAGATTTTATTACAATTTTATTTTTACTTATTAATGCAGATACTTATGTAGTAACTGTAATATTTTCAAATATAATGTCAATATTCCTAGGAGCAATTCTTAGGAGCAAATACAATTTATACTTTAATAGGCCTATTTAGATTTTTCCTTTAAATTTTTTTTTTTTTTTTTTTTTTGCTTTTTGGGTCACACCGGAGATGCTCAGGTGTTACTCCTGGCTCTGCACTCAGGAATTACTCCTGGCAGTGCTCGGGGACCATATGGGATGCCGGGGATACAACCCAGGCGGCATGGGCCGGCCGCGTGCAAGGCAAACACTCTACCCGCTGGGCTATCGCTCCGGCCCCCTAATTTTTTTTAAATTCTCTTCAGTCTTACTAAGTTTTTCATTTGTAGGATTTACCTATATCATGTAAACTTTAAAATGTATTAGTGAAAAAGAAAAAATGTATTAGTGCAGAATTATTCATATTAGTTCTTTAAATATATGCCTCTAAAAAAGATTTAGTTTTTCAGGGGAAAATTATTTTAGTAACCTATCATAACTGTTTTACAATTCTGAAGAATTTCAGAAAATTAGCTTTATTCATCTATTTTTGTGTAGGCATCACCCCACACACACACACACACACACACACACAATATCCCATACGGGAAAAAATAGAAACAGGGGCTAAGCCCAGGGTATGCGGGGGCGGGTTCGTCGGTCCCTAGGTCCCCGGCCGCGGGTCTGAGTGCGAGCGGGGCCCTGAGCTGCCGGGTGTGACCCAAGAAAAAAAAAAATAGAAACATATTGGGGCCAGAGCGATAGTCCAGCGCGTAGGGTGTTTGACTTGCATGCGGCCAGCCTGTGCCAGCCCAGGTTTGATCCCCAGCATCCCATATGGTTCCCGAGCACCGCCAGGAGTAATTCCTGAGTGCAGAGCCAGGAGTAACCCCTGAGCATCGCCGGCTGTGACCCAAAGAGCAAAACAAACAAAAAAAAAAAAGACACATAGTAAGGGAACCAAAATTGCTCAAAGTCATTGGAAATGAAGATTCTGGCAACAGAACTGAGTTTACATGCAGGGAGACAAAGGGATGTTGGGAGGGGGAAGTGTGGTCTCCATGCCAGGTGTGATTGTGTATGCATACAGGAAAATGTAGGCACAAAAAGTATGATTAATATTATAAATCCCTATGATTTGCTTAAAATGGTTAATAAAAAGACCCAAGAAAATGTTAGAACATCAATTCTGTTATAGGTTTTCATAGGGATATATAAAGTCAAAAGAGCAAGGACAACAAATGCTGGCGTGGATGCAGGGAGAAAGGGGACTCTCATCCATTGTTGGTGGGAATGTCGACTGGTACAGCCTTTTGGTAAACAAATGGATATTCCTCCAAAGACTAGAAATTGAGCTCCCATTTGACCCAGCCATACTCCTGGGAATATACCCTGGGAAGCCAAAAACACACAACAGAAACACCATCTGCACTTTTATTTTCATAGCAGGATCATTCACAATAGCCAGGATCTGGAAACAACCAGAGTGCCCGAGAACTGATGACTGGATAAAGAAACTTTGGTACATCTACACAATGGAATACTATGCAGCTGTTAGGAAAAATGAAGTTATGAAATTTGCCTATAAATGAATGGACATGGAGAGGATCATGTTGAGTGAAATTAGCCAGAAGAAAAAATATATAGAATGACTGCATTTATTTGCATGATATAAATATACAAAATATATATGTATAAATATAGTATGAAACCAATTTAGTATATATGAGCTTATATACTTAATTATATATTTTAGATAATTAAGTATATAAACCAATACTATATTGGTTTATATACTTTAGTATATATTTAGTATGAAACCAATATACTATGCACGGGCAGAGCTGCTACTGGCTCTCCCTGGGCCCAGCTGATCACGAGGCACCCGGGAGGGAAGGCGCGTTTCTACCCCTGGCCTGCCACCCCAGCAGAGCCTCGCAAGAAGCCAGAGGAACCCCCACACCATGAGGGCTGTCACTTTCCACATCTGGACTCCCCTCTCATCAGAAGAGCTAATCACAACCTGGCTCATGCGGCTGCAAAGCAGCCGCAGTGGTTCATCAATAAATGCTCAAGATTAGAGGTGACTACAAGAGTATCCACCGCACGGCAGAGCCTGGCAAGCTACCCATGTCGCATTTGATATGCCAAATACTAGTAACAATTATAAACCTCATTCCCATGACCTGATGGAATGGTTTGAGGCTCTTTATGTTCCTGGAGCTAGCAGATGCCCTTGGCTACACTAGCATGTGACGGGACATATGGAGATGTTACTGATGCCCGCTCGAGCAAATCGATGATCAATGGGAATACAAGTGATACAAGTGATGAAACCAATATCCAAGGTCAGGCTAAACATGGATCAGGAGGGGCTTGTCAAAGGTGGAATCTACCACAAATGTGTGGGAGTCAGAGGTTAGGTAAGACAGAGAATGAACAGTGTGCTAATAATTGTTGAAAGTGATAATACCAGCCTAGAACTGAGCACTGAATACAGGCAAAAGATACACATGATAACTTCTAAAGGTATGTATTTTAAACCATAGTGTTAAGAGGGAGAGAGAGAGAGAGAGAGAGAGAGAGAGAGAGAGAGAGAGAGAGGAGAGAGAGAAAGAACTTGCCATAGAGGCAGGCTAGGGGAGAAGGGAGGGAATTGGGGACATGGTGGTGGGAAATGAATGGCCACTGGTGGAGGGATGGGTGCTGGACAACTGTATGACCGAAACCCAAACATGAACTTCTTTGTAATTGCATATCTCATGGCGGTATAATAAAATATAAAAAAATAAAATAAAATAGATAAAAATAAAAAAGTGAGTTGCAAATTTGCCTATACTTTCTTGATAGATGCCAAATCATAAAGTGAAATATAATTACTTATTTTATTCTAGTTTTGCATCATGCAAAGCAAGACCGGCTTTGCTTTGTTAGAGGAAGTAAAGCTTTCTTTGGCATCTTGCATTAAGTGAATTTGTTTTTACATGAGTTTTACACACAGGCGCTGCAGAAGAGACCATGATCCTAACTATCAATCAACCAGCCTAACAAGAGGTTTCTTATAACTATGCTTTTTAATAGAACCCCTCAACACAAGTACAAGGGTGGGGGTGAGGGGATGGCAGAGGCTTCTTTCAATCAACCTCCCCAAAACATGACTATTCAATCTTTGATCAAAATTATGTGCAGACAATTCATAGCCTCTGACATGTACAAGTACAAAGGCAGTCTATTCAACAGTTAAGACATTTGTCCAAAACAATCACTACGGGATTTGAAAGTCAACATCATACTCATCTTCTTCTAGCTCCCTTTCCTTTACCTGTAATAATTTTGGCTGCAACATATGCATATTAAGGGGCAGTGGAAATAAGAAAAATTATGGGGTTGAATTTAAAAAGGCCAGTACACATTCAGTGAAGAAGGGCTATAAACTTCAGGAACAAAACCTGAGGTATGGGACTCCAAGAGTTAATCCAGGCCTTCTAAACTGCATTCCAGATGTGCAGAGAGCACAAAAAACAGGACCCCAGTGAGTCCTGTAATCACAGAGGCATGGCACATTTGGACACCAGACACAAACAGGAAAATGCCTTTCCTCCTTCTGATATTGGAAATCAGCATTTGAATTATTTCAAAACCACAATAGTCACCGCAGCGCTCAACTTCTTGTGTGTGAAATGAACAATTTTTTTTTAAATCTGACACAAAGTAAAATAATACAGCTTGTGCTGGAGCAATTGAACAGTGAGCTGGGCATTTGCCTGGCCCACAGCTGATGGATTTGATCTTCAGCAACCCATATGGTCCCACAAGCACCACCAGGAGTGATTCCTGAGTAATCACTCCAGGAGTAAGCCCTGAAAACAGTGTGGTCCGAAAACAATAGCAAATACTACAGAGGTTGGAGTGATAGTACAGCGGGTAAAGGCTGCAGGTGGCAGACCCAGGTTTGATTCTGTAGCACAACATATGGTCCTGAGCACTGCCAGGAGTGATTCCTAAATGTACAACCAGGAGTAATCCCTGAGGACTGCTGGGTGTGGCCTAAAAAACAAAAAACAAAGATAAAACCAGTTTACTGTAGCCATAAGGGCTCTTTTTAGGAGATTCTAAATGAGCAAGGAAGAAAATCAATCAGGCGTTAAATGTCCTTGATTACTAATGAAGATGGGGAAAATGTACTTTCACTGGGAAATTTGTTTTAATAAATGCTACTTTTTTGCATTTTTATTTATTTATTTATTTATTGCTTTTTTGAGTCACACCCGGCGATGTTCAGGGGTTACTCCTGGCTCTGCACTCAGGAATTACTCCTTGGCCATGCTTGGGGGACCATATGGGATGCCGGGATCGAACCCGGTTGGCTGCATGCAAGGCAAACGCCCTACCCGCTGGACTATTGCTCCACCCCAGCATTGCTCAGTGGTTTCCCCTGGTTCTGCACTTAGGAATTACTCCTGGCGGTGCTCAGAGGACCATATGGGATGCCGGGATCGAACCCAGGCCAGCATGGGCCAGCCGCGAGCAAGGCAAACGCCCTACCTGCAGGATTATCGCTCCAGCCCCAATGCTACTTTTTTTAAAAATAAGTTTTCTCCTGGGGTTAGAGCTATAGTACAGTGACTAGGGCCTTTGCCTTGCATGCTGCCGAACTGGGTTCCATCTCCAGTATCTCATATGATTCACTGAGCACCACTAGAAGTAATTCCTGACTGCAGAGCCAGGAGTAATCCCTGAGTATTGCTGGGTGTAGACCAAAAAAAAGGAAAAAAAAAAAAGTTTTCTCCAATGGTCAGCTCCCTTAGTCTTACTACTTAGAATTACAAATGTACATTCCTTAGAGCTTGGGCTGACCCTAGTTTTAACCCCAGCATCAATAATGGTCTCCAATCACCACCAGGGGGTGATCCCAGAGCACCAAGCAGGAGTAAGCCCTAAGCCCCAAGCACTGTGCCAAGTCCCCAAGAAAGAGTGTTCACTGGTGGAGGGCGGGTGCTGTAACACTATGTGACTGAAACCTCTAAACATGAACAGCATTGTAATTGTATATCTCACGGTGGTATAATAAAATATTAAAAAAAAGAGTGTTCATTCCTAACCCAATTCACTTGTATCACTTGTCTTCCCGTTGTTCATCAATTTGCTCAATCGGAGGGGGCAACAGTAACATCTCCATACGCAAGCAAGTGTAGCCCAAGGGCATCTGCTCACTCCAGGAACACCAAGAGCCTCAAACAATTCGTTCAGGTCATGGGAATGAGGTCTATCATTGTTACTGGGTTTTGGCATATCAAATACAACACAGGTAGCTTGCCAGGCTCTGCAGTGGAGGTGGTACGCTCTCAGTAGTAGGCTCTCATCTCAAGCTTTACTGATGAATCTCAACAAGGGAGAGATCTGCTTTTCTCTTAGGTGGAGCTCTGAGGAGCTGTGGAGACTGGATGTTGAGAATGACTGACCTCATGGTGTGGGGTTCCCCTGGCTTCTTCCTAGGCTCACTGGGATGATGGTTCATGGCTAGAACCTGCCTAGAACTGTATACAGTGTATAAATGTGAAAGATCCTGGGAAGGACCTGGTCCTAACTTCCAGTATTATCTAAGACTGTCGTGCGTTGGTCTGGAGTGTCTCTCTTCCGGAGTTGCTGGCTGTGGTGGTACATATACCTTGCATGCGGAGTGCTCATGCCTAACCCAATTAGGTTAGAAAAACATTTTAACAAATATAACAAATACACTTTTTTTTGTATTATATGTGACAATAAGTCTTTTGTATTATATGCAGGAAGGGTGGTGCAACAATGGCAGAAAAAAATAAAAGAAATCAATGGACCATTCAGATAATTAGATGAATAAAAAGAAAAAACTAAGGAGAGGCCACAGTACAGGGGATGGCGCAGCAGTTAGGGCACACGACTACCACGGATTTAACCCCAGCACACAGTCCCTGAACATTACTGTGTGCAGGTCTGGAGGTCCCAAAAACAAAGGTCTGAGCATCACGGAATCCTCAGATTCCTGCATTGACCATCTCCCGTGAGGCACCAGGGCCATCCAAGCACAGCTTGGGAGCACCCGCCCACCTCCCTTCCTCCAAAATTGAGGAAGAGGTTTTTGCCTATTCATAAAACTCAAATGAGAGCAAAATCAAAATAAGAAAATGTCACAGTGCAAAAATAAAGAAAATAAAACGCGACACTATCCTTGCTATTTTTCAAGCTGACATACAATTCACAAGCAGAAACCAACTGAGGCTTCCAATCCCAGCTTCGCACCCTGCAGAGGTTCTCAGAGTGCGAGGGAAACTGTCACGCACTTATATATTGAAGAAACCCCAAGCAGCTGAAAAGGTGATTTTGTGCCATGTTTTTAGAATCATTTAGGAATAAGAAACTTCCTAACACTTTGTTTTTTACTTTACTTGGAATGAAATTCATTATAAATAGAACAACCACAACAATTCTAAAACAAGTTAACATGTCACTTATTAACCAAATCACCCTTAGCTCTGGACTAACTTTGAATCTTGGTTTTTAACCTGAATTGCACTTTTAAAAAACTGTGTCTGAATTTAAGATAGGTTTGGTCACCAATGAGACGGGAAAACTTGCCATCTTAGCTGTGATATAAACTATTAGGAGTGGAGAATAACTACCTCATTTAATAACACATAGGTCCTACGTGGGAGAAAGCATGTGATCCTAGCATGTCAACATTCAAAAATTCAAGTTTTAAAACAGCCACATGTGGGGCCGGAGCAATAGTCCAGTGGGTAGGTCGTTTGCCTTGCTCGCGGCCGGCAGGTTCGATCCTCCGGCATCCCATATGGTCCCCCGAGCACCGCCAGGAGTAATTCCTGAGTGCAGAGCCAGGGGAAACCCCTGTGTATTGCCGGGTGTGACCCCAAAAAGCAAAGAAATAAACGAATGAATAAGTAAATAAAAATAAATAAAACAGCCAAATGTGCCTATTTAAACTAAGAATTTATTTTTCTCAGTCCAATTAAATTGCAATAGCCACAGAGCAGGCGCATGCATTTTTTTTTTTTTTGCTTTAGATGAAGTTTGAAACAGTTCACTTAACAAATAACTAACGAGCAAGAGATGGTGTAAGGATTTGACACCCTGAGGATGAAAACGCTGCCCTCCCGCAGCTTACATTACTCGCTTCCAGAAATCTAAACCTTGAACGCACCAACGAAACTGCAGACTTCTTTCAACTTCCCAAAAACTCTGAAGCTTAGTGCTTGGTATAATATAAAGGGAGGCGAGGGGGATCGCCGTGAGAAGGGTGGGCAAATGCTCTGCTGCCTGAACTTTACGGTAGGACGGTGAAGACCTTTCAGAACCAGTTCTCAGAAACACAGACCACAACACCCCTTTGCAAGTTACGAGGCGCGCTCGGCCGCCTCTGCTGGCGACTCCGTGCATCCTTGCAGCAGATCCTCAACTCCCGACACCTGTATCCAACTTGCCACTCGCGCCCCTTCACCTAACTGGTTTGAAGTGGCAACACAAGAATCCCCCGCCTCATCCGAATCCCCCAGATCCCGGCATCTCGCAGCACCTTCTCAAGCCGGCCCTAACGGGGTGACTGTAAGGGGGCCGAGTGGTGGGTAGTTTCTTTCAGCCAGCTCAGAAATACACAACAATCTCCAGCGAATACAATAAGCCGCTAAAATAAGGCTTTGCTGGGTTGCATTATTGGGCTCAAACACGAAGATCGAGTCAGCGAATCCAGCCCGGGGAGAAATCAAAACACAATGTCATATTTCCAGCTGAAATGTTGAAAATGCAACGGTCCCTCCGGCACCCGGGCCAATACCGTCCCAGGCCAACCTGCCCTCCCCCGCCCCCGCCGCCCGCGCACCCCCACCCGGCCAGGGGCTGGACGGAGAAGGGTCCGCTAACGTTGCCCAAGTGGTGGCCAGGTAAAAAGGGGGGCTACGCCCAGCGCGGGGGGCCCAGCCCCGAGCCTCTGCGGGAGGCAAGTTCGGTGTGTCCCAGCCCCAGCCCGTGGGCCAGTCCCCAGCGGCAGCATCTGCTGCAGGCGGCCGCGAGGGCAAGTCCCCGCCTCACCCACCTACCTACAGGCCGGGGCGCCCGCTCTTCGGGTCTGGGAGAAGGGGGTCGGGCACACGCATTTCGGGGAGCTGTGGCCTCTGCTGCTCCGGCGCTGGGGAGCGCAGCCCCCCCGAGGGAGGTGCGCGGGGGGTGGTGGGCCGAGGAGGAGGAGGAGGCTGGAGCACCGTGGCGCGACCTGGGGACCAGCGTCCGGCACTGGTGAATGCAGCCACGGGCGGGACTCTTCAGGCCTCTCCCCACGGCGGCGCCTCGCCACCCCGCAGCCGCGCCCACGGTCAGGGCATCGGCCGCGACACGAGCAGCCGCCCGGGCCGAGTGGGGAGCGGCGAGTGGCGCGACGCGGTGCAGACGCCCGCCCCTAGCTCCGCCCGGCCCGCGCCACGCTGAGCGCCCCTCCGCCGAGGCGGGGGCCCCCGAACTGGGCGGCGGTGCTCGGCGGCTGGGGCTGCAGCTGCAGCATCCTCCGCACTCCAGCGCCCCCCGGCAAGACACCCCCTCTGCCCCCAGCGGCGGAGGCTCGGCCCCGAGCCGGCCCCGCGGCTCCGCCCCGGAGACTGCGCGCGCGGCCTCCGCAGGCCTGGGCCCGGGTGACGCCTTCCGACGGCGGGGCGACCGGGCGCCCGCACCCAGGCCTCACCTTCCCGGCACCCGCACCCCGCCTCGCGGCGGCCACCACTTCGTGGCCAGGGAGGGCTTGGAACGCAGAACTGGAGTTAAACCGTCCCGCCGCGCTGAAAAGCCTGGGGTCTCCTTCCTGCAGGAATCACTGGCCACAGTCAATTCATCCCTCTGTGCTTTCCGGTGCATTTTGCAGACTGGCCCACCGTCTCCTCCCCTCCGGCTCCAGTCCGGGGTACCGCCGCCGGGATCTGCCAAATTGCTCTCATTAGGATGAGAGTGTGGCGGCCGGGGCCTCTCGGCTGACGCCTGAGAAAGCCGTAGTTTGGGAGGATTTCCATCTGCCATTGGGCCGTGCTTGTTAGCTTTCCATACCCTGTTTGAGTGTTACTCCTTGTACGACTGAGGACCAGCACAGCCAGGATGACCCGGAGTATCTAGACTTGAGGTTTGACCTTACACACAGAAAAAGCCTCAAGCCAGGCCTGCAGCTAGTCTGATAAGGTTGTTGTGCCAGAGGCCACACGCAGGCACACTCTGCTCAGGCACACGAGATAGCGGCCCCTACTTGCTGTTTAGGCTTATGCTGTAACAGGCTCACCAGCGAGGCAAGCTAGAGCAAGCCTTCCACAGAGTGGCTTGCCAATTTCTGTTGCAAAGTGCTCTGTATACAGGCTTGCAAAATAATGGAGGGAAAACCCCATTCTGCCTCGAGGATGTATAAAAATTGGTGGCAGAATATGAAGAATTAGATCTTCTGTTGTGTCAGCTGCAAATTATTTTCAAATGGAGAGTGGGCTTTTAAAATATAAAGAGCCAAGGACTGAACCGGAGTACGTATGGTGCTTTCCTTGCATGTGGCTGCCTCGGGTTCAATCCCAGCCCCACATTTGGTCCCCCAGCCCCATCAGTAGTGATCTCTGAGCAACCGCCGGCGACGGTCCAAAAGCCTATATAAAAATCACTTGATCACTTGATCACTTGAATTCCGTTATTCATGGATTTGCTCGGCGGGCGCCAGTAGCATTTCCATTGGACCCTATCACGTGCCAATGTAGCCCAATGGCATCTGGTTGATTCAGGAATATGAAGAGCCTCAAACCATTCCTTCAGAATCTTAACAAGGAAGTCTGACCATCTTGTAGGTGGGCGGCCACGTGATCTTTTGACATCCCGTAGGATCCAGTCGGTAACGGCTCTAGTCCAGCGGTTGTCTCCAAATCGCATTACATGTCCAGCCCATCTGATTTTCGATGCCTTGGCAAACGAGACAGTGTCCCTGATTCTGGAATAGCGACGGAGGTCAGAACTCCAGATTCCTTCTTTCACTTGAGTAAGGCGTGATATTCCAAGCATAGCTCTTTCGATATTTAATCATGATTTTGTTGAACTTAGTTTGGGAAGTGCAGAGAAGCGGAGTTCCTGTTTCACTTCTTTGATGAGTGCTGTTAGATTTTACTAAGTAAAATAGTCAGCAGCTGTAATCCCATAGGGAGACAGTTGCAGTGCCTAGGGCATGTCTAGCATGGGCTCCATCCTGGCACCATCTGGTCCCCACGCATCCCTGCACAGGCCTGCATGCCCCCTGCTGCCCCCCACCAAATCCCCTTCATTGTCATCTGCATAATTCCCTGCAACACATCCTCAGGCCCTTGCATTGAATAGAGGAAGTCTGGGGAACCCCCCCCCCCCGCCACACTCCAGTATAAGGTTAGTTTTAAGAGCAGGCAAAGATATAAATGGATGGACATGGAGAGGATCATGTTGAGTGAAATTAGCCAGAAGGAAAAAGACAAATATAGAATGACTGCATTTATTTGCATTATATATATAGTATGATACCAATATCCAAGGTCAGGCAAAGCATGGATGAGGAGGTCTTGTCAAAGATGGAATCTAACACAAAAGTGTGGGAGTCAGAGGTTAGGTAAGATAGGGAAGGGAACAGTGTGCTAATAATTGTCGAAAAGTGATAATACCAGCCTAGAATGAGCAATGAATATAGGAAAAAATACACATGATACCCTCTAAATGTATGTATTGCAATCCACAATGTGTAAGAGAAGGGGAGCGAGAGAGATAGAGAGAGATAGAGAGAGAGAGAGGAGAGAGAGAGAGAGCATAGAGAGAAGAGGCATAGAGGCAGGCTAGGGGAGGGAGGAGGAAATTGGGGACATGGTGGTGGGAAATGGGCACTGGTGGAGAGATGGGTGCTGGAGCACTATATGACCAAAACCCAAATATGAACATCTTTGTCATTGTAGATCTCATGGTGGTATAATAGAATATTTTTACAAAGTTAAAAGAATAAATAAAAAGAAGGCAAAGAGTTATTCCATAGCAGTGCAAACTGTCAACTTTTTAATATGGATCCCTTGAATTGCAGGGCAGAAGCTACACTGATTGGGCTCAGTAAACACAATAGAGAGTATTGATTATTCATGAGCTGTCCCCCAAATTCAGAGCAACTCAGTTACAGGAATATATTTGTATATGTGTGATAATCAGTGACAGTGCGGAGTCAATGAGAATTTAGCAGCTATTCTTTTGATACTTGATCACTTGACATCCTGTTATTCGTCAATTTGCTCAAGCGGGCACCAGTAATATTTCCATTTGACCCTATCACGTGCCAGTGCAGCCCAATGGCATCTGGTTGCTTCAGGTTCTTTCATGCAATTTATATAAATGCCTGTCATAGGATGTAGTCTCTGCAGGAAATGTCCATTGAGTTGTCATTCTTCGGTGCTTTCCATCCTTTTTTGCCATCCATGTCCCACCCACCTTTTTTTTTTCCAGGAATCATGTTTTTCCCAGAAACAAAAGAGTGAGGAGGCAGGAGGGAGATGGTTCAGAGCTTAGACTCCTGTCACGCAAGCCTGAGGCAGAATTTACCTGCCATAGCTTGGTGCCCCCTGAATGTGCAGAGCTGAGTCCTGCCGGCCTGCTCTTTGGGATCCCAGTGCCAAAGGTGATTTTCTGGCTGCACCACAGTCAGGGGTGTGTGGAGTGCCAAGAGTGCAGAGTGCAGAAGCCAGCAGAAAAGAGATGCAAGCAGCATGGCTGGTGCGTCATCCTCTCCCCTCCAGGAGGGCATCAGTGGCACCACAGCTAAAGGAATGTAGGAATGTGCCTGCTGGCTAGCCCCAAAACTGCACAGGTGCACAACCAGTCATTTCCATGGTCTCTTGTCAAAGACCTCACAAAAGAGGGAAGGGAAGGGGTGTGTGTGTGTGTGGGGTGGGCGCCACGTAGGGAGTTAATGGGTTTTTTTTAGTTAGAAAAGTGTATAACCAAGTACATATTTTATTTATTTGGTTTTTGGGGCTACACCCAGCTGTAATGAGGGCCTATTCCTGGTGTGGTGTCCAGGGATCACTCCAGTGGGGCTCAGCACCATATGTGAGATGCCGGGATCGAACTTTGGTCTGCTGAGTGAGTGCAAGACAAGTGCCCTACATTCTCCTGCCACTGGTCTATCTTTCCAATGCCCAAGTATGGATTTTAAAAGCAGTAACTATCAATTATAAAATGAGAGTCTTTTGAAAATAATGTGTGTAACTTTAAGAAAACTCTCCTATCTTTTTGTACTCCTCCAGAACGACAAGCTATGTTATGTGCTTGGAATGCAGTGAAAGTGGCTATATAATAAAGATTCTATTCCCTAATTTGGGGATGAAGTGAACTTCCCCCTTTAAGATCCTTTACTTGTTTATTTGTTCAGTTGTTTTTTTAGTAACCCAGCATTTGCTTATTTTTTGCATGGAAAAAAATAAACAGACTTTAATTGCAAAGAAGATACCGAGCCTTTACAGTATCAGACTATTGGCACCAGTAAAAAATCACAGATAATTTCCTATTCTGTTAGCATTGTTGCAGCGATATCCAAAATATTGAATACAATAGGAATCAGGAAACTTTTCCCTAAAGATTTTTTTTAATTATACCACCATGAGATAGACAATTGTAAAGATGTTCATAATTGGGTATCAGTCATACAGTGGTCCAGCACCCGTCCCTCCACCAATGTCCCTTTCCACCACCAATGTCCCCACATTTCCTTCCACCCCACCCACAGTCTGCCTCTAAGGCAGGCACTTTTCTTTTCCTCTTTCTCTCTTTCTCTGTTTCTCTGCCTCTGTCTCTTTCTCTCTTGTTCTCTCTCTCTCCCTCTCCCTCTCTCTCTCTTTCTTACACATTGTGGCTTGACCTATAGACATTTAGGGTTTATTATGTAAGTCACTTTGTGTATATTCAATGCTGAGTTCTAGACTGGCATTACCATTTCCCACAATTAGCAGAAAACTGGTATATATATTTATATTCCATTAATGAATGCAGCCATTCTATATCTGTCCTTTTCCTTCTGATTAATTTCACTCAACATAATAATCTCCATGTCCATCCATTTGAAGGTAAATTTCATGACTTCATCTTTTCTTAACAGCTGCATAGTATTCCATTTGTGTAGATGTACCACAGTTTCTTTTTTTTTTTCTTTTTTGGGTCACACCTGGCAATGCTCAGGGGTTTCTCCTGGCTCTGCACTCAGGAATCACTCCTGGTGGTGCTCGGGGGACCATATGGGATACCGGGATTGAACCCCAGGCCAGCATGGGCCATCTGTGTGCAAGACAAACACCCTACCACTGGGCTATTGCTCCAGCCCCCCACAGTTTCTTTAGTCAGTCTTCTGTTCTCGGACATTTAGGTTGTTTCCAGATTCTGGCTATTGTGAATAGAGCTGTAATGACTATAGAAGTACAGATAGTGTTTCTGCTGTGTATTATTGGGTTCCAGGGTATATTCCCAGGACTGGTATTGCTGGGTCAAATGGGAGCTCAATATCTATTCTTTGAAGGAATGTCCATATTGTTTTCCAAAAGGGCTGAACCCATCAACACTCCCACCAACAGTGGATGAGAGTCCCTTTATCCCCACGTCCATGCCAGCACCGGTTGTTCTTGCTCTTTTTTTTGATGTGTGCCAGTTTCTGTAGTGTGAGATGATAACTAGTTGTTTTGATTTGCATCTCCCTGATGATTACTGATGATGAGAACTTTTTCATATGCCCATTGGCCATTCAAATTTCTTCTTTTTGGAATTTTCTGTTCATTTCTTCTCCGCATTTTTTATGGGGTTTACTATTTTCTTCTTGTAAAGTTCTACCAGTGTCTGATATATCATGGATATTAACCCCTTATCACATGGGCTTTGGGTGAATATTCTTTCCCAGTCTGTGAACTGTCGCTGTATCTTGGTCACCGTTTCTTTTGAGGTACAGAAGTTTTTCAGTTTTATATAATACCATTTGTTTATCTTTGCTTCCATTTGCTTTGTCAGTGGTGTTTTGTCTTTGTAGATGCCTTTAGCTTTGATGTTGTAGAGCGTTTTTTTTCATCACTGTACCTAGCATTTGTTTTTATCTAAGCTTTGCTTATGCAAATAAATTAGAAGAAATTAAATCATTTCCTCATTCTCTAAATATGACTGCGAAATACTACTTTCTTTTGTCACACATAGCCATTTAAATTTAAATATCACTTGTCACTAGTCTTTCCGTTGTTGATCGATTTGCTTGAGTGGGCAACCAGTAATGTCTCCATTCATTGGGAATGAGGTCCATTATTGTTACTGTTTTTGGCATAATGAATACACCACGGCTAGCTTGCCAGGCTCTGGCGTGGTTCTGGGTTCATCCTAGGGGGACCATTTTTTAGATTTAAATATATATTTAAATTTAAATCTAGATTTAAATATAGATTATTTAAATATAGATATAAATACAAATCTAAATTTAAATATAGAATTTTTTTTCTACTGGTCATATTTCAAGTGTGGAAGAGCCATATTAGTTCATGACCACTCTTTTGAATGACATGTAAATAATATTTCCTTTACTACAGAAAATTATTTTGACAATACTGCACTAAATAAAGACTGAATATACTTATATTGCATATTTTGAGAAATTGTAGTACACGGCAAATGAGACATTGTTAGATTGCGCACATCTTAAGAATATGGAGTCTAAGAATTTAGACTCTGACTGTAGTGTAGAACTATTTAAATCTGCTGAGCTAGGAATAAATTACTTGACCTCAGCTGCTTTATCTATAATAGGGGATGATTATAGAACTTTAGTTATTGAATTTTACAGAGAGGATGTAGGGATAAAATTAATTAATGAGTGAGGCTTG